>JAGDQP010015248.1:17619-43212 GCA_022664845.1 Lepisma saccharinum | reverse complement strand
CAGAAGTCCTAAATTGCAGAAGTCCTAAAAGACAAGAAGCCAGTTCACTGGAGTTTACAGAAGTCCTAATTTGCAGGAGTCCTAAATTGCAGAAGTCCTAAATTGCAGGAGTCCTAAATTGCAGAAGTCCTAAATTGCACAAGTCCTAAAGTTTAGGACTTGTGAAAGTTTTTTTTAGGACTTCTGCAATTTAGGACTTCTGAAATTTAGGACTTATGGACGTTACCCATAAAATCGCCACACCAAGTGATGAAACTGGCTCGGTGTTACTATCTTTCAAGAAAGTAAATCCCATGCCGTGGTGAGAATATTGGAAACTAATCTCGGTATGAAAAATTAAGCTCCTGTCAAATAGATCGCATGTTTAGTGCTTAATTTTCAAGTTACTGTGGCAGCAATGAAGAGGCGATACATTGGCTGCATTCAGCGAGGTGAGCGGCTCAGTGAGATTGAACTCCAGTGAGTGATCGCTCACAGCGGATCCTTCGGATGCCTAATTTCGTTTATGCGCAATAAACAGTTGAATTTTATAAAGCGTATGGTTGAAGTTCCACGAACAATTGAATATCGCATAGCAAAAAGAGTAGTAAATATTGCACGTCGGGAAGATGTCAGACATATGTTACCGTTTTTTATCGACGGCGGATTAAATATGAATGTGGTCTTACATGCTCTAATACAATTGGTAAGACCACTAAATAGAAGACTTCGTCTGTAACTGCTGTAACTTACAACCAAAGTTTTTAATAAAAATACTTCGTACTTTAAGATCCCAATTTGAGCGCGGAAACATGTGACTTCAAACCTGGCTATTTAAAATTATAACGTTCGAAAACAGCTTAAGAATTTAATCTGTACGGAATAAGTTTATCCGTTTTATGTTCTGATTCAAGAAGTCCAGCTCTTTCATCTCGCAGTGAAGCAAGCAAGCACACAGCTAATATGTACCTCTAACACAGTATTTATTCGATATAAATATCTTTTAAAGTGCTAAGATGTACATCTAACATCTTACCAGACTGAAGCTGCAAGTTCACCTCATGGCTTGTTGTTATTTGGTAATATTTCTGATTAAACTCGTAGGTTATACTATATTCCTCTCCGCCGGAAGCCATATTGCAGTCGCATTAACCGCATTTCCGGGAGGTCCGGTTCACAAGTGAGCACGAAAATTGTGGCTCATAAAGATGGCGTCGGCTCACTGTGAGCCGGAAGTGAGAAGTGGCATTGAAAGGACAAATTCAGTGATCCCTCAGTGAACCCTCACCGCTCTGAATGCCACAATTGCAAAAGAATTCTCATACGATACAGACGTTTGAATGTGTGATAATAGGACGGGCAAAATAGAAAATCAAAAAAGGAAACAGATAAGAAAAGGAACAGTGCGAACGTGTGTAAGTAGGTAATACTAGATCTATTTGAAAAGTAGATCACAAAAGCAATAACTCTCTAGTGTAGTGGTCTAGGTGCTGGCATTATGCGCTAAAGGTCGCTGGATCGAAACCGCTTCTCCACGTGATCTTCTTTTTCCAACCTGTATGTTATTGAGAACTTCCTGTTATTTTCCTGAGCTACTTACTCAAATGATGTCCAATATATACGAGGCACTTTCAATATCATTGAAAATCAATCAACGAGTTTGAAGTTACTTTGGCGCTCTTAACTGTAGAAAATACTTATGCCACGGATAGTTCAGTTCAAATTACTCAAAGGAGCTAGAGCAGGGTTTTCGAACCTAATATCGGCAATGGGACTCGCAAATTACCATACAATATCTCATAGACTAGGTCAAGAAAGGTTAATCCAATTATACAATTAATTTGATATAAAATATGACATAATTTATTTATATATTTACAAATTTGATCTTCTTCTGGAATGATGACGTCGTGGAGGCAAAGGACAAATTTTAAGGAATTCTAATGTTTGAAATCGTTTAGTTACGAAATTACTTCTCGCTGGAATCGAACCTAACCCCAAATTATTCGCTACACAAATATTAATCGGCCCTGTACGTGTAAACACAAAATTGAAATCCTAACATACCATTAGCGACTTACGACCTACTTGCACACCTTCTCTTTGACAAACGTATACATATTGGACGTGCTCAGCTTCACAACCCATGGGGGTGCACTATTCTGAGGTCCGGGAGGAAATCCTGTTTACTAGCAATATTGCAGGCAACACCAGGGTTACCGCTAGCTCACTTGATTCCTCACACGTAATCAGATTTAGCACCGTGCGAGACACGTATACTTTTGCTTCTCTTCTTGCGTGCAAGTGCTGAAATTAAAGACATGAGATTAGTAAATATATTCCCAACCCAGGTTTAAAATCGCGAGCCAGGTGTTGTTAAATGACGATTTGGCTTTCAAATAAATTCGGGTAACAAGGATAGTACTCACGCACATATTTCTGGCCAAGACTCCTGTTCCCCTCTCCACCACCTCTCGCGCATTTTCTGTTTCCAAATTCTATCACCAACTTTTCAATTATTCACTAAGTTAAAAGATACTGTTTCTGATTCTATGTTCGATGTCGTCGCATTGCTAATGAGAGGTTCTCCCGAGAGGTGTTGATCCCTCGAAGAGCTGGGTTGTTCTGTCTCGATATGCCTGAGACCCGCTAATATAAAACCGAACCCAGCAGACGAATAGAAAAGAAAGAAAACGAAAAACGAAGAAGAAAACGAAACGGGGTCCCGACTCAAAATGTCCTCTACCTCCCAGTGTTTGGACTCGTCCACACACTTGGCCTCAATTTCCTAGCCTCGACTTCTCTGGTAACTGCAATGAAGAAAAGCTTGTACATGTGAATACAAAGAAACCGGCTGAGTCCCGTTATACTGGGAATTTTTCCATCGCTACACCCGACTCTGGTGCGCTGACATACACGAAATTAGCAACTTTCCAGCTATCTAAAATATTAACAGTGGAAATATCTTTTTTGAAAAAATCCAATAATCACATCATTAATCCCACACAAATTATTACAAATTGATCCACACTCGAGATCAAACCTTACGTACACAAACAGATTCACTTAATTTCATATACTCTAATTGTTACATAACCATTTAAATCAAACCTTAACACTTCTAGAAACATAACATACAGAAGATAGAAATAAAGAAAGTAGTGATATGGTCGACCATAAGAAGGGGGGGGGGATCAGAAAGAGAAAATATAACATAAACACAAATATATACATATAAGCAAATTAACGAAGGACAAATTTATATGCAGATTTTATGATTTACATACAAGAGGAAAACTGGCTGCATCAAGTTTTACCTGTCTTTCGTACGGAAAGTGGCCTAAAACAAGGCAGTCCAATTGCAGCTTATATGTACACGTTAGCTATGTCTCCTTTAACGCAATATCTGACTAATCAATTCCAGGGTATATTTTTTCAGAACACCATACTAAAGGCTATGGTTTATATTGATGATGCGATTTGGATCTCTCGGTCGCTGGCAGAATTCCAGGTCATTCATGACGGATTGACACACTTTAGTGCCGTGTCCAATATCAATCTCAACCACGCCAAAACAGAAATCTTACCATTTCAGAAGACAGGTAAAGTAGAGTGGACCAAACATGGTGCAACGGTCTCTCAACTTAAATTTTTAGGCATATGGTGGACTAATCATATTTCACACACTATTAACCTCAATGCTGATCAATTACTTCGAAGTATTACTGCAGCATTGCAAATCTGTAAGTAATGTTTTTCCCACCATATTAGCTCGAGTGTAATTTATCAATATATATGTTCTGAGTATATATTGATAAATAAACCACTACTTGCAATTGTTTGCGTTGCCACTTAAGACTTTTGCGGGAATTTCAATGCAAGTTGGTCGTTTTATATGGCGTTCCAAAGCATTGCGAGTGCACCGCAACACTTGCTATTTGTCACTTGATGAGCGAGGTTTAGGCCTAAAAAATTTGCAGTTACAAGGGAACGCCTTGCTCCATCGTACAACGCAAATGTTCTTACAAATTCCCGACACATTTTCTGCCAAAATGCTAGAAGAAGTTTTCCGCCGTATTGATGATCAATTATCGCATTATATCCGGAAATGGCAGGGAATCTTACCTTATTTGACTGACACGTATACATATTGTGTATTTATTTCGGGCTAATTTGCCAATGGACACATGGACTATCAAACAATTTTATGTTTACTTACAAAATAGTGGACCTGGTTTTCTCCCAGCCATCGAGAGATATTTTAATCATATACTGTATGTTGGGATGAAATATGGCCATATTTAATGGAAGTCAAAGATAATTACAAAGGGTTTGATAGTCAATATCAGGTCTTACACGAAATTTATTCTGTAAACAATAGACTGTATCAGCTAGATATCACCGACACTTCTCATTGTCAACTCTGTAACAAACCAGATACTATAGTACATAGAATAAGCAATTGTGGCAAAATCAACCCAGTATGGATTCAATGTAAAAAATTTATTTGGCGCATTACGCGAGCAGCGTCAGTGAATTATTCGGATGCTGAGCTAGTGTACTTTCCAGCTTTCCGTGTTTTTCCGAAAGCTAAAAAGAGAGTTATCTTTTGGTTACTTGCGCTTACAATTGAACTCATTTTAAGTTCACCTGAAACTTCCAATGTTCATTATTATATTGATTATATCAACTATCACTACTACACTATATCAGCGAAATATCAAAAGCTCTGTAAAGGCAATTATAATAAGACCTTTTATGTTTAGACTCTGTTCTGTCTAAGATGTTTGTAGTCAAATCAGGTGAAAGTTGGAACCAGTATTGCCTTTTTACTCAACATACGCAGGTAAATAACTTCCGACTTTTTCGGCACACAGAAGAGATCCATAGTTATTATTGTACACTTTTGAGTTTAATAAATCGTTATTATTAAAAAAAAAGTAGGTGCTGGCCGAAGGTCGCGGGATCGAAACCGCTTGTCCACGTGATCTTTTTTTCCAAACTGTATGTTATTGAGAACTTTCAATAAATTAGTGTAGATAAAAATGCGCCAGCCGTCACTTGAACTGAAAGGAATCATGGGTAATCGAGTTACGTCAGCTTGTATACGTCATGATCGAGTGAGTCTCACTGTCAGAAATACTCTCCCTAAGCTTTTATCAGCAAACTCAGCGGTTCAACCTTGTAAAATGTCTACCTTTCTGTCAAGATCATAGGTGAACTGTAATAGCTATAAAGCGTTAATTAATCTCGTTTAGATTTCCTTTACAATCGGAAAATTACGCTAATACATAAACGTCATGAATTTTGCAAAAAATAAGGAGATACTTTAAATTTTAAACAAGCTTTGGCAGCTATACAACGCAATACTGCAAAATTTACAAATTGGACTTTTTTCTATTATTTCAGTGCAATGCTATTATTTTCCGACAAAATACTTCATCTATGAAATATAATCTACCGTTGTAATTATCATTCTATAGTAATAAATAAATAATGGAAACTGTTTCTAAGCAGTTAAAACAGATATATCAAATTATTTTAGAAAAAAAAAAAACATTTACTTCTTTTCCAAACACCAAGTAAGACTGAAAAAAAAAGAATCAAATAATACATTAAAAAAATTTTTAAATATTTTTTAACGTTATTATCAATCACCTTTCTCTGTATTAAAATTGCTTTCAAATGCTTATTAAAAGATGTTGTCAAGTGGTGAATTTCAGGAAAGTTTGAAATTATTTTTAAAACATATAGAACTCATTGTAAAAAGTATTTTCTTTGAATGATAGTACTATTAACATCTTATTTTAAAATAATTTTCTGTAATTTGGAAAATGTTTTCGCGCTCTATTTGCTACTTGTGCAGTTCAACCATAACGTTAATACAAATGTAGCAACGAACTTCAGGAAATATTTCCTGTTAAGTAAAAAGCTTTTCGGCCCACGTGTGCTAAGTTTCTTCGCAGTAAGGTTCCCGAATCTGATATTCTTACTTCTGAGCAGTGTGTGAATTAGCAGAGGGATACACGGGATCATACCCCTGGCAAAGAAATTTCCCACCCTGACAATTTTCGTCCCTCCCAGGGATAAATTTGTTGCCCCCCAGAAGAAGTTTCGATCAAGATTAGATAGAAAATCGGAACATTTTTACTTGGCAGAAGCTTAAACTATTTTCATGGAAGTGAAAATGAAAACTATTTTCATTTTCAAGGGTATTATGAACTTTACTACCAGCTTTACTATGCTTTACTACCAGCTGAGGATTGGTTTGATTTAGAAACCCCATTTGGAGAATGGGGCTGTATATCTTCCCTCCTCTATCTTTCTTTCTCTCTCTCTCTCTCTCTCTCTCTCTCTCTCTATATATATATATATATATATATATATATATATATATATATATGTGTGTGTGTGTGTGTGTGTGTGTCCTGTTGAAATCCGTGCTTGTTTTAGCACCCCTGACTAAAAAGTTTAATCGCTGCTTCTGGGCGAGATCCAGTACCTATGAAAGGGCTTCAAAAGTCGTGTCCAACGTGTAAATTTTAGGTGATGATGATGATGACACATAGTTTTTCCAGTAGTGGGGCCTAAAGTGAAACTTCTGAGAAAGATATCTTTGAAATGCCTTGTTCTGAAATTACTCTTCTTGGAGCAGAGTATTAATGGAAGAGCGCTCGCTTGTCATGAGAAAGGTTCGCGATTCGAGTCCTTGTCATCTTACTTTTGCTTTTCCTCTAGGAAATGTTGTGTTACAGTATGCTTTATGCCACTGCTGTGTAGGTTCTCGTTCTTTTATTCGTATTCTTAATTTTTGTTTCATTTATTTAAAATAAGTGCATTGCACTTCATCTCGTAATAATAAGAATTATATTATTACTATTATTATTATTTCTGTAAATGTTATGCAACTGTTTATTTATTCTTTTTTCATACTGTTTGTCTTTATGTAAAGATACAACACAAAATCTGCTAAACATATAAATTTGCTTATTTTTTTAAATAAATGAAGCAAAAAAGAAGAATATGAAGAAGACAAAAAGCTACATAACGCTAACATTCATTTACATGTAAAAAGCATACAGTAACACATGGAATTTGCACATTACTAGAGACAAAGTAAAAAGAAAATATTGAGTTTAGAAAGTCTCGAACCGCGTACCCTTCGCACTCTAAGCGAACGCTCTTCCTTTTCACTACGATTCCAGTACTCAACGATTCTCCGTAAACTCTGATTCTAGCGTGAAAATAAGAAATTTCTATCCAAAAATGCAAGATGGTGCCAGATCAAAACTTCAATTCGTAAGTATCTGATTGAAGTGAAATTTCATATCTGGGAATTCCAAAATATGCTAGAATCGTTTCAGAAGTTGAAATGATTGAATTACGAAGATCAATATTTTGCCTGCAATTACATTATAAACGGTGTGGCCAGTGTTTCTTTCAGAAGATTTTGCTCGGGGTAGGGGTCTAAACCAAGTCTTACGAAAATTATAGATAATGCATATTGAGTCCCATGTGCTAAAAATATAAAATAACAATAATTTTACTTAAGAATGTGTCGTATTCTTTAAGTTAACCTCAAACTAACATGAACAGTATTTATAGAAAGTGCTAGCATGAGCAATACAAGTGTTGAAACTAATTCTTTTGGGGGCCTGTTGAAAATCCCGGGAGAAAAGCTCCCCCGAAAACATGCCTGGAAGAAACACTGGGTAAATTGTTCCATTTTGAAAGCTCCACAATTTTGAGTGAAATTTAATGTATAGGAACTCCAAAGATTCCGGAATCGATATTTAAGTAAAAAGAAATAATTCTCGAAATTAAGACGGGAGCAGCACGATGAATTTTAATTTTAAAATCCCACTTAATTTTCTTTAAATTTCGTATCTCAAGGCTCCTATGGTTGCTGAGTATGATTCTGAACTGAAAAATTACGTATCGGAAGTCAATCACTGCGGAAACTTTAGAAAACAAATTTTAAAATATTTGATTTCATAAAATTTCAAAGGTCACTGAGTTCGACTCTGAAATAAAACTCTTGAATTACATTATCCAATATGGCTGTAGTCCATAACGTCTTTATATGAAAAATCGTTATGATTTTTATCTAGTCCCTAAACAGTGCTAAGATTTATTAAGGATTTTGAAAAGTGAATTCTGAAAACCAAGATGACCATAAACCGAAACGTTTTCAGTTGAAAAAAAATGCAATGTACGCCAGATGTAGCCCAAGACTTTTAAAACAAAATAAATATAAAAAATCAAGTAAACTTGCTTTCCAAACCATACAAAACTTAAAGAAAATTATTGAGTTATCAAGGATCTAGACAATATTGTCGATTTATAAAATGTAAAGTGGCTCTGATATGGTGTAAAATTCGACAGGCGTAATCCCAAATTATCTAGTATGGGGTACTTCAAATGACATATATTTACAGATCTTTGAATGAAGTTAAATCTGGTGGAAACGCGAAGATAAGTCAATCGTGCTGATTACAGACTTACCTTTATTACTGGTTATGACATCCTTGGTACTTTGGAAAGGTATAGATAGATATTTTGTAAACATGTTGCATTCTATAAGTGAAAGCACGATACGAAATTCCTGTGAGTTTGGTTTCTTTACTACCAGCATGGGCGAAGAAAACTCACTTGTAGGTGTCTCCTTAATAAGTCCGGCTCGTATAAACTCCTGAATTTGAAAATCCAGTGGCTTGCTAACGCCTATTGGGACTGGGAGAGATCTACGGTTGAATGTTGCAGCTTTATCTATTGGTGACGGTGTACGTACCCACGAAATTTTCCTAGTTCCGAACTGCTATATGCAAATGTATCTCGGAATGAGTTCAATAATTTTGACACTTTCTGCATATTTTCTGTAAGTTTTGGATTAATGTCAAATAATGAAATATCACAACTTTTTTCAGTGTGCCTAAGGCGCTTCTTAATTTCCTTTCGAGACCGATATCTATAAATATCATCTGGGTCATCTTCCTTTTCCTCTTTTATGTTAAGAGCAATTTCCTCTAAATTTTGTTCTGAATACGCCACTGGTGTGTTTTATGTATATTTTTAGAAGTTGGATTTATTTCAAGAATAGTACGTTCTGTACTTGGCATTTAAATTGTTAAATCCACAAGTCCATGCCTATCTCGCAACGTCTGTAATATCCGTATATAGAAGGAAGCTGACGTTTGTATTTTTCTTTTTCTTCTTTGAGTTCAATGGGTAAGAGAAAAATTTGATTTTCCTGGGATCGTAATATTTTTCTTAGCATACACATCTGTTGATCCTTGTTTTATCAGGCTGATGATCGACTGTGAAACGGCATCCTTTTCTCTTCCTCGTAAAGGCATTTCAGGTGTGCTTGCTTTTTTCGTAAAAAGAAATGATATTTTTGTTCAAGTCAATTATGAACTGCAGTCTCATCATTATATCTTGCTCGAATATGGGATTATAATCATTTTGATCTATTATCCTGAAATAGTGCGAATATGTTGTATTTCCAATCCTGAATTTTATCAGCGTTATATAATTTAGTTTAACCATTCTGTTCGCTATTCCTCTAAATATGCGTTTCAAAAGAAATTAATTTACATTTCTTTGGGAGTTTCTGTATTGCGTGTCAATAATTATCGGTATCGTATTACCCTGTTCATTGATCTTTATCATGGATCTATTTTCTTCTGTATCATAAGAAATCGTTTCCCTGCATTCCGTTGAAACTTCCTGACTGGAATATATAGTAGCAATGGAAACTTCTGTTACGGATCCCTTATTTGCTTGCGTACTCCGCTCTTCTGTATTTAATCGTGGAGCAGGTCCTTTTGGTCTTTAGATGAGCCTTCTCTTTCTTGTTGGATCGGGAGACAAATCCTTTGGTCTTTTTTGAACCTTCTCCTTTTGTTTATTTGACTTCGCCCTCGGATCTGAATTAATTTTGGGTGCCGGGGGCGGCCTTACTCGTTTCCCGAATCCTGATTTTTTATATCTTTATACCAACAATCTTGAGGTGTATGATTTCTTTTACAACAGATGGTACAAACGGTGACTGTACCTGACTGATTTCCATTGTTGTTACTATCGTCCTTTTTCTTATTGTTGCCATTTTTCTACTTACAATACTTTTTGCCGTTTTCGTTTTTAATTTTTTTTATAATAAGATTTCTGATTGGTGCTGTTTTTCACAACCATAAGAGATAACTCAGCCAATTTTGAGGTTCGGTTATCCATTGAATTTTGAGGATTTTGTGTACTTTTACTAGGTTGAGGTTTTTGATATGTATATGGTTTAACTGGATCCATAAGGTCCTTAGGTTGCATCAGGTCATATAGGAATTTTCCTGTTGGTTTACTGTGGGGATTGGTATCTATAATTGCGATAGGTGTTTGGTTATTGTCTCTAATTACAGGACTATTCATAGGTAGGAGTTTATAAGCTGAATAGTAAGGTGTTTGCTTATTTATGGACTCTATCAAAGGATGTTGGTAATTGGTTGGAACATTGCTTTGGACATTAGGTTTTGTTGTTGTTGTTGTTGTTGGACAGGTTGCAAATAACTAGGATATTGACTAGATAAAGGTTGGTTGGTTGCTGATTGGATGTAAGAATTTGAGGTTAAAAATTTGGAATTTGTTGACTCAAAGTTGGAGAATTTTGGTTTATAGGATTTTGAAGACTAGAGTTTATCATTGGTTGGCTTTGTTGACTACCATCGGCCAATGCATACAATGCTTATGCTTTTTCTACGAAGTTTCTTTTCTTGAGTAATTCGGTTGACTTTTCCAGTGCATGGAGACGTTTCTCAAGTTCCGTTACTGACGTATGGGTTTCCAGAGCGATTTTTTAAAAAAAATGACGCTGTAGTCCTAGGCTGAGGAAATGATTTTTTTTCTTCTTCACTAGCTTCTGGGAGGTTATGTATAATAACCCTTAGTTTTCTAATAAAATAAGCATCGCTGAGTTTATCCTGTCCTTGTTGTATCGAATTAATTTCCATCTCCGCTTTGTAGTGCTGGATTTTAGGTCTACTTAGAGTCATTAATTTCTCTTTCAGCTAATTATACGTAATATCGGCCATTGTGTTTTGAGCTTGAATTTCAAATACCATGTCCAACGCGGTATATCTTGCAAATAAATAGTCAAGTCCTGTTTCATCTTATCGTCTTCCCATGATTGTAAATTTGCCATATGCTTGAATAGCATTAAAAATCTATCCGGGTCCTCGTTCATACATCCAGAGAAGTTTGTCAAATGTGGTAGATGAAATGAGGTATTAGTCGCCATAGTATCGCCTTTGTT
Source organism: Lepisma saccharinum (assembly GCA_022664845.1). Lineage (NCBI taxonomy): Eukaryota > Metazoa > Arthropoda > Insecta > Zygentoma > Lepismatidae > Lepisma > Lepisma saccharinum. The sequence goes on along the minus strand of JAGDQP010015248.1, from coordinate 31,931 downwards.
AGATTTGTTTTTATATCTGAATTCTGATTGCCTGTCCTACTGTCTGATCTAGTAATAACTGGCATTAAATAACATTTATCCTAATTTTATAGCTCATACATAATAAGTGTCTTAAAAAGTATATGAGGTTACTTGACATTTCCGATTTTAGTCTCGGTATTTCGAGCAAATTGCTGGTATCAGGGCTTTGGCACACTTTGAGCCTTTTTGTATTGTATTCCACTAATAAATTATCTTAGTGGAAACGGCACGATCCGCTACTTATGTGCGTGATTACTCCACCACGTAACGTTCTCTTGATATCTGGATGTTGATTAGGTAGGGACAAACAGATACTCGGGATATGTGGTTTTGCCCATCACCAGTTTTATTACAAAAATCATATATGTTCTATATGTTACTAAAAATAGTGTCCCGTACCAAAGTAATAACAGTTTTATTGATTATATGATAACTCCTATCGCTTCTTCTTCTTAGGCGGTTCACCTGAGAAGAGAGCTAGGATAGGTGTATCACCAGTCCGACAGCTAACTTTGTGCATGAGGATAACACAAGTCCGACAGCTAACTGTGTGTCAAGGATGTGTTGGTCCGACAGATAACACTGCACAAAAGAGAAATAGATGGCACACCATTTCGACTGGTAACTGTGTTTGCAGCTAGGGTTGCATACCAGTCCGACTGCTGGGTATGCTAGGTTAGAAGCAGTGTACCAGCTCGACTGCTAACTCTGTACGAGGTATAGGTATAGAGAGGAGGTGATCACCCAGGTAGTGATCATTTGGAATAGTGCGTCGGGTTTTTATAGGCATCATTTTCTCTTGTCCTAAACTCCTCCTCCTGGTCGGCGGTAGCTCCATCGGTGTTATCTCGAAAAAACTGAAGTTATCGTCTGCCCTGTTTATGTCTTCACTTGTTTGTTTATGTTGCATCACTCGTTACACATGTAGTACACCTACGGCTAACATGTTTATGTTATGATTACGAGCGACGCGTGCTGAAGCACATGCAACGTCACAGTATTTATTGTTCGACGGAAAGTGTTTTCAAATTCGATAGTATCAGTATTTGAATCAAGATTATTGTACATAATTACTAGTCTATGGAATAAGGAGCGCAGCAGTATACTTAATCTTGGCGTGGTAAAATGAAGCAGGTTACTATTTCTGGATATTCACAAGGGAACACGAAAGTAAAATTTAGATATTAAGTCTCCAGTTCTAAGATTCTCGTTAAGTATCGTGTAAAAGTACATCACATCTGCCAGCTTGCGACGTGAAGAGGGAACGTTAAGACCAAGAAAGGATAATAACTCCAGTTGCTGCGTACTGATGGTATTCTTTTGACTATAGCAAGAAAAAAGTTCAGAACAGAATCAATATGAGATACATTAGAAATACTAGCCATGTTCCAGTTCCAAACCGGGGAACAATTTTAAATTTTAAGGGTAATGAAGGTTTCGTAGAACATACTCAATGAATGAAGGTCCTTAATTTCTGTAAATCTATAAAGAAGACTAAGTAAACGCATAGAAATAATAATTATAGAAGTCACGTGATCAGCAAACAAAAGTTTTTCGTCAAATGAAACTCTAAAAGTCCTTTTGAAAAGAAAAAAAATCCCTTTCGGTAGGCCTACAGGCTGAGGTAGATTTCGAAGTTTTTTTTTTTTTTATTTTCAAAAATTCAAATCTCGCCTTATATGAGAGCTATCGAGAAACTATTTATTGTTTTGTAGATTATTCATCAAGAGCTGTTCAACGATACCTCACAAGACATATATATATATATATATATATATATATATATATATATATATATATACTCGCCTTGTTTCGCTTGGAGCGCTGCCCCCAGACCCCCGTAAGGGGTACGCCCCCGAACTTCAGTGCTTTTGAGAGGATGCGCCTCCTTTATCTTAACCAAAATCTCACTGCAGCACTACACCACTATGGTATCCATCTGTACCCTCCCACGTGGGGCTTCGCCCCCAAAAGGAAGGTTTGCCCCATTTATTGTAACCTACTCTTGGTCATACACCTCAAAGAAAATTTCGTTTCTCTACCTTCAATGATTTGGAAATTGGGTTTTTGGGCGGCCATTTTGGATCCAAGTTGACAACTTTTTGAAAGTTTTCTTATATTCTCGTGACCTACTTGTGATGGTACAGCTTCAAGTAAAATTTCATTTATCCAGCTCAAACGGTGTGCAAAATGGGATTTTGGACGTCCATTTTGGATCCAAGATGGCGACTTTTCCGAAATGTTGTAATATTTCCCTAAACTACTCGTCATAATGCACTTTTATGCTAAATTTCGTATCTCTAGCTCAAACGGTGTGGAAAATATCTTTTTTTAGGTCCGCCATTTTGGATCCAAGATGGCGTCTTTGGATACGTCATGTAATATTTTAGTAACATGCAAATGATAATGTATAGTGTTACCAAATTTGATATTTCTAGCTGCAGCCGTTTAGGCTGTGTATTCTATACAACAATGGGTTCAGCGTCCATTTTGAATCCAAGATGGCGACTTTTTCAACATTTCGTAATATTTTCTTGAATTACTAGTGACAATACACCTTTATGTCAGATTTCGTATCTCTAGCTCAAACAATATGGAAAATAGATTTTTACTTCCGCCATTTTTGATCCAAGATGGCGTCTTTGAACTCATTGGGTAACATTTTCGTAATCAAATAGTGATGTTGTACCTTTATGCCCAATTTGATTTCAATGGCCCCAGCAGTTTAGGCTGTGTATTCTATACAACAATGAGTTCGGCGGCCATTTTGGATCCAAGATGGCGACCGATTTTGCTCATTAACGAACTTAACCGAGCTATTAAGCCTAGAAACAACATATATTTTTTTTTCAAATATCTTGAAAATTATGGCCGCTAGCGTGTTAATATATATATATATATATATATATATATATAATAAATCACAGCCATATTCAATCCACTACTGGATGAGGCCTCTCCCCGAAGGGAGGAGTTGGTCTACTGCTCCCACGCTGACCAGACGGGTTGGGAGAGGAGAGCCGAAGCTCTCCCTGTGATCGCCACTGTCTTTTATTCACAGCAGCTCCACAATTCTCCTCACGATGCTGGGTCAACACCGAAATTTTTGAGCCCCCACCGGGAATCGAACCCGGGACCGCTCGCACTGAATTCGAGCGCGCTACCGACTAGGCTACGCAGGAGCTCATATATATATAAATAAATATATACTTTCATATCGTATCGATCTCAATAGGTATATATTTTTCTTCGAAATCTACCTAATAAAGCGATAGGATTGTCTTCAATGAAATAGGCAGATGGGATTGGATTTGTGATTAAAGAAATAGAAAGAAAAGAAGATTTTAAGGGACAAAGTCAATTTACAACGTGAAGGAATATAGTTACTTAGTGAGTTAACACCGAACAATAAGCTTCAGTTCTCTTCTCTTCAAGAGCTTACAAACTCTTTGATTATATTTTACTTTGGTACACACAAATCATATCAAATACCTTACTTTGCCAGGGAACGCACACAAATGGTGAAAAGTAAAAGACAGCTGTGTTGCATAATTAAAAGTTAATTAAAATTAAGGTTAATTATTTTAAAAGCTATCTCCGATCTTCTAAGATACTCCAGTTCAAATCTACCGCGCTCTCCACTACAGTTGTCGTCGATCTTCCATTTGCTCCTCTAGCTATGCGACTAGCCCATGTCCATTTCATTCCTTTTGGAGTCTTGTTTGTATTTAACATGTTTGTTCGTGCGCGAAACCATTCATTGTCTTCCTGTCCCTCCTAGCTATTTCTAGCATGCAAGCTAGGAATAAGTGAATTATTAGTAACTGTATATATTGTTATGTTTACTTCAGTAATGTTAATATCATATGAACTCGGGGTATGTTAAACGTATTAGCTAGAATGGCATTAAACAAACGCAATTCTTGTATTTATAATTATCTAGTATAACGCGAAATTATTATAGTAAGTTTTCCGTTGGTATCGAACTTTTCAAACGATGTAGTGAGATCCTTAGGCAAGCAGAATCAATCAATTTCCTGTCATTTCATTGAACTGGCGTTACAAAATGAAACCCAACATTTATTAACCATGTTTATTTATCTGTTTCCATGAAGAGTAAGTATGAAAATTGCTATATATAAACACATTTAAAACTTCCCGCCATATAGTTGATATTCTATCTTGGCCTCTTGGAAGTGATGTGTTGGAAAGGAGATGGTTCAACTTTAAAATTTTATACTTTACTGTAGCCTCGTTCAAGTACAAGAACTTTTAATTTGAATTTTATTTATGCCTGTTAGGCATCTAAGCCTCAGACCAGGATAGAAGAGGGAAAAGAATTTGGGAGGTGTCGGCCAGGGCAGGCACGTGCTGGCCCACCGGGCCACGGTTCATTTGCCCGGTGCGCCGGCGGCTCAAAACGCTGCACTGCGTCGCCAGCCACCTACTACGATTCATTTTCATTGTTTCAAATGTTATTTTTTCAGTTGCATAATAACGAATTTAATCTACTGCCTTGTCAGCATTTCAGAAGTTAAACGAAATCGAAGAACACTTTTAAATTAGCCAGTTATTTTTCTTTTATTAACCCAAGCACAGTTGGAACTTCCAGCACGCAGCAAGCAGATACACAGGTGTATGCAGAAGCAGTCGGACTCTCATGATTTAATAATTTTCTCAGTTTGCTTTCCTAATACGAGCGTAGACTATTTCCTATTTCTCGCGATAAACTGCAAACTGTATTATATAATTTACTGTTGCCATGGAATCCAATAAATGGAAAAACGGAAGGAAAAGGATGGAGCAAAACGAATTACAGAAATTAAAAAAAACAGAAGCATGAAGAAACAGCCTTACTTTCTCATAAAATTATTGCATTCTCTGGTCGACAAACTAGAGTTCTTAGTTGGACGGAACAGTCGGAAGTGATTCCAACAACCAGCAGTTGTGGTGATAAAATTTAGAAGTGATAATGACTCCGATCCAATCGTTCTCGTAAACAGAAGTTTTTAGTTGGCTAGAAGATACTGGAGAGAAACATCCCATATCTTCCAACTTCAGAAGACTATACTGGGCCTAGTCATCAGTAATACCTACATGCTCGAGAGATAAATTGGATTCCATAAGCCTTCTCTAGTTCGGCAAGTCTCCGTGAGTCGAGACAAATTTTTCTTCAACATCCAGTTCAGCTGGCAGCACAAGTGAAGAATTACCACATGATATAGTTATATATAGGACCTTAGCTTCAATTTATAATCTACAGGACGTTTCTACAAACTCACCTCGTGAATGCACATCAATCAGTATTCTATTTTAAAATTGTGGGTCGGCGAATGGTGTCGCGTGTAACAAAGGCTTACGGAACTTGGAAGTTCAAACATTCATTACAAATATCCTCTTAAACTTGTTTTAAGATAAAGCATGATATCTAGTGTTTTATTTTCGAAGATCAACTTGATTTACGGAATAGACAGATCCAAAGGCAAAGTGTTCTAAATATCATTAAAGCTTTACGGATGCAAAAATTAACTTCCAATGATGACAGGGATGATGAAGCATATTCAACAAATGATTCCTCTGTTAATCTTGGAAAATTTATCGAATTGATTCAAACTGATCCGACGTTGCAGAAGCATCTTGATCAAGTCATTATTGACCAAAAGTAGAAGAATTTGAAATCTAAAAAAGAAAGCTTCGAGCAAATTGAGCAAAGGCTGAGTTACTCGGTTGGCGTTCTTGACTCCAACTAATGTCAGCCTCGTTGTAAATTTCTTCGATCGTCATCTCAAATAAGTTATTAACTGTTATATTCTTCAAGCTGTCATTGAGGGATTCATAATGAGCACTCTCAGATATGTCCAGGGGTGGATTTCGGTTTCATTTTTTGGCCTGGCCCACTGCTTGGAAGGGGTACATTTTAGGGACAGTATAAAGGGTCATTACATAATAATAATAATAATTATTATTATTATTATTATTCTGCTTCGTTCGGCTAGGAGTTTGGAAACTTTTTAGTTTTTTATCACCCACCCACCCGCGAGGCTAGTCCAGAGCCGAAATCCACACCTGCGCACTTTAGCTTCCCCAGAAACTATGCTCTGACTCTAGCAGTAGTTCACACTCACATACAAATATGAGCAGCTTACTCTTCGTGCCTTGCTTTTCATATCTGTCAATGGACTAGACACTAGAATTTCATTCTTTCCTGCTGAGAGATAAGCTCAAGAATGGATTAAATCTGAACGCCACTCAGCAACAGACATCACTCCAAGAGACCATGTGACCGAAATCCAGAAAGAGGCTATAAAAATATTCCAATATGGTTATTATGATTTTTAGCAAACTAAATTTTTCGTAAGACGAATAATTTTTATAGTTACGCGTTTTTTTTTTTGTTTTTTTTTTAGTTGTAGCTGATAAGTTTCTTCCATTGCATCTTGTTCCATAAGATTTTTAATTTTAATTTCGAGGACCAATCTGCAGGAAATAAATTTGTGCAGGAGCATTTTTTCTTATCTACTCGTGTAAAATTTGGCTTTCGTTATATACAGGAAAAATAACACCGACAAAACATTTTCACGGGATTCCTAATATGGAAGCAAAAAAAGATAAATGTTTCATTTCATCCATATAGACTTCCGAAAGCGTGTGAAAATGAGTTTTAGAGCTAGATATTTCCAAAAACAGAACAACTGAGGCGTCATGGTACCCTCAAATACTTCAAACCTAGGGATGCTATATTTCAAGAGAGAAAATTCGGAACGCTACCAATTTACGAAATCTTTGAAATGTGCAAAATAAAAAAGGGTTAAACACTTTATTTAATATCTTTGTGTTAAAGACCGTCAATTTTATATCCAACGCTCTGCACCTAAGTAATCGCAATGAAAATGACACTACTTCTAAAATTGTTCTGCATCTAAGTAACCGCAATGAAAATGATACTACTTCTAAAATTGTTAAAATATTCCCTGGTCGAAGTACGTCCCCATTGTTGTGTAAAAGGAAGAAAAAGTTTTTAAAAAATCTACAATCAATAATACAAAAAAATAAATTTTCCCAACTCATATGTTTTTATTTTATTTGAATTTTTAAAAATTTCTCATTGTTGCCATGCCGATTTTACTAAACAAAGTTTACTTTTTTCTTGGCATTGTTATGGTCAGCGGAAAATTACCAAGAAATTCAATCGGTGGTTCAAATATCTCCGAAAGAGGAGGCAGATAAAAACAAAGGGTAATAGCGCAATACGCATTGAGCAACAAAACGCTTTTACCCCAGCCAAATGAATTAGACGTTTCGTTGAATATTAAGGTGAATTGAATCGTGAACTTGAATTAAATCATTGTTCTATGTAGCCAAGAATTTTTAAAAACTTTGAGATGCCAAACTCATTAACTGAAGTGAATATAGTCGTGTAAAAAGAAAGGAAACAATATTTTCCCCTTCCTCCATTCTTCGATGCAAACCGGGACATTTATACGTTTCGAGAATTATTTTCGGGATACCGGGAAGCAGATCTCGATTCTGGTACGTCCAGGATTTTCCGGAACGAGTAGCAACCCTAATCAAACCTTTTCTATTTGAAAATTGTGCAATGGGTGGACAAGCGATTTTCCTAAGGACGTAGACAGAGGCGGTTCTAGGCCGGGGCCGAAGGGGGACTGGGTCCTCCCAGTTTTTCCTCAATTGTCTTGGAATATTTAGTATAATTAATATTTATTTTACGAGAAGTTTAATGTTATCGATTCTTGAACATGAAATGAAGTGTACCATGATAAGCTTCTTCTATAAACAGGGGGGGGGAGTCACAGTGTATGTTAGAAACTGCATTTTGTCGAGTTTTAAACGATTTTTTAATTTCTTAGAACAAGTTTCAAGTATAGTTATTTTAGTGTTTTTCGCCATGTAACACAGTATTTTTTTGTTTTTAAAACCTTTTAAAAGTCTTCACTATCAACAACGTTGTAACAAAGGGAAGACCACATCATCTAAAAATTTAATTTATTGCTTGTAGGCAATGCGGTGTTATTTCGAAATTATACCACCAGTAGCTTAAACAGAAAACGACAGAACGCTAATCGTTGTCTGACTTACTTCTTACTATAAAAATAATATAGGAAATTCTAGTCCGACCTACGAATAAATAGAAATCTTTGTTGCGGGGTTTTATGTTTTTCTGAAATCATCTTATTTAGGTCTAAATTGGTGTTGAATTATATAATATATCCAGTTTGGTATTTATAGATTTTTAAGTGTGTATGAGAGGGAGGGACTCTTATTGCCGCTTTATGTAGTGTAAAATCCAATCAAGCCATTTTATCCAGTGTAAATTTGACAGTTAACTATAAGTTTCCCTCTGTAAATTCCATAAATTCCATGCATTGATGGAAAATATTAAAATGTTCACTTTTTTGCTTCAACTAATTATTGTTTTCTTACACTGAAAAAGGTTTTAAACATACATATTTCCTTCATAGATATACCTAAGGAGAATTAATATGCAATTTTAATAAAATGACTAATGTGTATCACACCCACCCATACAAACAAACATTTGTTGGGTCATTGTCTGAGAAGAGCTTGTACTGAAAAACGCATTGGAACGAATGGTGGGAAGGCAAGAGAGGAAAGAAAGAGAATGTAGATTATGGACAGCATCAAAATAGAAACACTTTTATATATATATATATATATATATATATATATAATATGCAACGTTGAGCTCCCGCCGCTCTCAGTTTTTCCCTCTACAACCGCCACTGGAAGTAGAGACCACCCCGGAGTCCCGTTTTGACCGTCTGTTTGTCGACAACTTTCAACTCAGAAACTACTAGGTCTGGTGATTGAGGTATCGTTGGAAAAGTCTTGAGACAAGTTCAATCCCGTATTATTCATCCAAATCGCAGGGGCGGGTTTCGAGTTCCGAGGCCCTAATTTTAACTCAATAATTAGGAGTATGAAGGTTTCTTCTCAAGTGTAATGGAAAGGACTTGGCAAAGTCGTATTATTCATCCAGATCACAGGGCGGGGCTCGAAATATCAGGAGAGGGAAATACTCAACTCAGGAACTGTTAGACCTACGAAAATAGTTGAGGTGTCGTTGCAAAACTTTCGGAGCAATTTTTCCAATGGAAAATTAATAATCCAAGGATGCTCGCTACTGAAGCTGTAGCTTAAATGCACAGTCCACCGACTGGAATCCGCCTCACTTGTTTTTAGAAGCGCTTTTGATAATGAGCTCAAATGAAGTTGGAAGCAAACAAAATCCTAAATTCTAATACCAAACCTAGAAATTTCTTAGACTCCATCGAAGTAATTAAATACATTCACTTATATACTTACTTTTGGGCTGCTGGAGATCTCTTTTTGCAACTTTTGACAGTGTGTGTCAACTTCCTTTTTTATTTAATATGAACAGCTGCTGCAGAAATGTCCCAGAAATTATAGATAAAATGCAAAATAAGATTCAAAAGCACTGTCACCAAAACAAAACAAACTTCACAATACGCATTGCACACAAGATTTCTCGCTCACAACTAGTAATGAACGAAACTAACACTATGGTGTCTGTAATTTAGTCACTATCACGATCCCTCTTCATTCTATTATTAATAATATACTACTAAAGTATCCGATTTGTAGAATCAATGACAATGTTTATTGTTTGTTAATCCGTTTCCCCGATCCTGACGCCACTCAGCCTATAGCATCTCGAGAACAGAAACAGCACAAAATATTCACAGTTATTGTCGGAAACGAGCAACAAAGAGGGTTTTATGAGACTTATATTTGGGGACACACTTGGCGCTTCGCTCTTGTAAACATATATTTAAAACCAATAAATGTTTTTGAATGAACTTATGAATGGTGGAATCTGAAAGGAATAGGAGTATGGGAAAGGGGGGGGGGATATGCCTTATTTTCCATTTGCAACTAATCCTGCCCTAAACTGCCTTTGGCAATGGGTGAAGCCTGTTTTCTGACACCGACCTGGGTTGTTCTTTTTCTTTAAAAAAAAAAAACAGTTTCGTTTGTTCATACAATTTTGTTCCTTTCCATTCCAATCTAGAGAAAGGTCAAGTTCTTTAACATCAACAACCCACAACCCTCGTGATCATAAAGTACACCGAAGTTGTGAGCAATCAGCGTTTTATCATCTCTCTCTCTCTTACCAATCAATCTCCTTTTCCCGGAAGGATGTAGCAGCCACGATTGACAATGTTGTATTAACATCTTCCAAGGAGAGGCCGGAGGAGGGCAAAGGAACCCAAGTGAACGTCGAAACCTTCAAATTGTCCTTTGCTTTCAGTGAGTTTATGATAGTGGAGAAAGTGAAGAGATTTTACAGAGGGTTCTTCGTTTTTTAACGCGGATGTTAGCTTGGCCCTGAGTTTTGTGTGTCGAAATGGCTAATACGCTACAAGTAGTAGCAAATGTGGTCATCTTTATTGGGTAACATTACGCTTCCAAGACAAAAGGACCGGCGGGAGGGGGAACACCTGGGAATTTCCGTTTTCCCGGCCTGGCCAATCCGCCCCTAGTTTCAAATTTTCTGGAGTCTTCAAAAGTACCTTCGGAACCATACAACCGTTTCACGGAGAGGAGAGTTTTTTCTGAAAAAAACCCTGGCTGCTTTCACATACGCGCGAGAGCGGAGCGGACAACACCCGCGTGGTTTAGAAATACATTGCGAGCAATTGGGCTTTCCACATCAGCGCGAGGCGAGAGCGGGTTTCTCTCGCTGCGGACGAGAAAACACCCGCGTTTCCCTGCTAGAAATTCGGCGAGGCTTTCGCGGGAGCTGCCCGCAAAAAGCCAAGCAAGACATTGAACTAAATGAGCCGTTTCATATACGCGCGAGAGCGAGGCGGGCGCGGGCGAAAAGAAAGAACAGTGTTGCTAGGAAACACCACGAAATAGGCTGCATTTTCAGCAATTACACCAGGCCGGTAGCTAGAATAGTTTCATTAAAAGCTAATCTTCTTGTTGATCATAATAATGTTGATATGAATGTTCATAGAGCTGTAAACAAGAAGTTATTTCTTTGTTATGAAGATTAACTTGTTATGTCAGTTAAAAGAATAATTACTTATTTACATTTTTCATGAAATTGTAGTAGTTTTGGCGTCGAAAATTTAAAAGTGAATCATATTCCCGTTTCTCATATATCTACGGCATTAATAAATAACTGTTTGTTCTGATTTTTGTACAAGCAGAAAACATTACACAGTCTAAATAAACTAAAGTACCGGAACTGTGTTTCGGCAAATCAGTTTGAAGACAGATCATTTCCTTTACTCATTTTCTGTTATACATTTTATTTACTCGATACTGTGTTAATGATGACGATGATAGGTGTTCTACCCCAAGGCAGGTCTTTGACCCGAAGATCCCTGGGCAAGGTGAACCCATGTTTTTTTTGCCATTGCCTTCCATGGGATGATGACGTCCTGAGGACGGGACCTACAGTTTAACGTGGGATTCGAACAATGTGTGTACCCACCGGGAATCGAACCCGGGACACCTTAATTACAAGGCTACGAGCTTAACCACTCATGCACCGGAGATACTACTGTATAAAAGGTCAATCTTTTTGCTACTTTAATTGTTCTAAGTAATACTGGTTTCGACCCATACACATTTCAAATAAAGGTGAACGGAAAACTTTTTTTAAAATAAATCTCGGAATTATTCCACTATTTCGACAGATATCCCAAACAAGCAAAATATGTATTTTCGGTAGCAAATAGTCACAATGCAACGGCAAGCCGATGTTGATTTCTGAAGGACAACAGGCAATAATAATAATCTTTCGAGGTGAGCCATTTGTTCAAATATTCAGACTACTGATTTAAACCACACGTTTGGAACTAATATATATTTTTAAATAACGAACTAACGAATTAAAGGAATATTCTTGGTAGTCATATTATCATCAGCGTGTCCATTGCCACCACGTCAATAAAACTGGTTACACAGCAACCCGGTTCGTAGAAATTTCCCGCGTAGTCAATGCCCGCGTTGATGTGAAAGGATCAGCGAGAGCGAGGCGGGCGCGGGAAAACTCGCTCTCGCGCGTATGTGAAAGCGGCCTAAGCAAACACAAAGCTAGCTGACATGACAATGCTTCTGAGAGTTATTTGCATTCAGTTAATACAGTATTTAAATTTTAGTCTGACCGATTCTGTAATTTTTGTTTATCCACAGAACCAAAACTGAAAGTATAACGTACTACAGCAGGATTTAGCCTGGCCAACATTCTACCACTGAACTGCAGCGGCCAGGCTCTCAATTACTAGAAAAACAGCTCTCCTCCTCGAAGTGCTTCAATTTCAGCCCTGCTCGCTGCAACGACACTTCGGAAGTGGCATGATTAATAATTCTTTGTAGTAGCTGACACAGAGACGCTCGCTAGGTGGCAGCACAATTATGCTATTCAGATGTTGTGTGTTTCGCAACGTTACGATACATATGGAAACGGTATGTGATAACATTACTAAAAATATTAAGAACAAAATGAGGATGTGAAATAAATGTACTCAGATATCTTTAATTATAAGAGAAAGTGCAATCAAATTCAAGCACTTCATGAATTTAGGTAGAGAAAACTCGACAAAAGACAGTTAGAGGTTTCTGGAAGTATTCAATATCCTATCTACACACTATACAATAGTGTCATTTTTTGTAAGTGCAGATGATAATCTGTGCTATTTTATTAATAAAACTATTTATGTATTATCGTGCGGTTAATTTTGCTGGAATTACATAAGTTTTTTCTGTTCTTTCGTTGAAGTGGAGGTGTGAGGGCATAATTAATGACGAGAAATTCTGTTATTTTTGGATCACAGGCACAGTGAAGCCTGTGATTTCACGTGTCTACAGTCGTGAGTCGTTATCCGTGTTTGCTTCTTCGATGTGATTGCAGTTTGCTTTGAGCTCTTTCGCAATTTCACAGCTCGACAGGCGTTCTCCGTGTCTGCTTCTTCGCTCTTTATCCGTGATCTTTTATTTTGCTCTTTCATATACACGAGCAGAATGCCACTTGCCTTGGGGTGGGAAGCACCTGACGTCATTCTTGCGGCTTTCGCCTAGAGTTTAAGTGACCCTCCCTTTGTAAGTAGGGGTGGCTCGTAGAGGGAAAAAAAGGCACTGCAACGAAAATACAACGATGTGGGCCACGCAAACAAGTTCGTTGCGGTTTGTTGATGGATGTTTTTTTTTTTTTTTTGCTAGCATAGGGAGGGGGAGGTATTTATCGGTATAAGTGTTACAAACTATACTAAAATTTCACTTCTTTGTATTGTCAGGTTAACACGTAAAAAAAAGAAAAGAAGTTTGAACAGTACACTTATAAATTTCGTTTGAAAAAAAAGTTTGGAATTTTTTATGCTTGTTGCTTGGTTAAGAGGTTTCTGTTCAACTTGAGATGCATTTTAACCTTTATTCTAATTATACATTTTGACCAGACAGAAAGCTGTATTCTAAGATTGTCACATGTTTAAGATGTTTCCTGGATGGTGTCTTTCAATGACCACTCTTACGGACATGAAGAGAGAATGTAGCGATCAAGGCATTTGTCTTAGTAATAGCGGAACCTGGAAACAAGGAAACCTGCCAAACTAGAGTTAGTACAGCCGACAGCAGGACTTGAACCTGCATACCTCTCCTACGCCACGTGATGCATGCTTTAGAGCAGTGGTTCTCAACCGCCGGTCCACGAAACTGTTGCACCGGTCCTTGGCCAATTAATATATTCAATTATTTAATATTCATTTTGTAGATTTCGATTCGACAGTTCAAAATTGAAATTAAAATTTACATTTCCTTTCCAAGACAACTTGAATCTGAAAATGAACTGCCATCCTCTTTGAACGTCAAATAATCCTCTTCTAACTTTGTGGCTTCTTCCCGGTCCGTCAAAGATTTTTATTATAGTTTGCTGCACTATAAGAAAAAATTAAGGACAGGGAAGGTGTCAGTAAGTTTCAGGTATATTTGACACTTAGTACATCTTTGGATTCTAGTTATTTTAGAAAAAAAATAAAACCTTAATCGCAACTTCGAACTGTCGAATAATTAAATGTTTTTATTTGCCAAGGACCGGTACTCTAGAGTTGAAGAGTGAGGTCTGAAGAAAGTGGTCGTGTACTTCCGAAACTGTTACACTTTAGTTTCTTTTTGTTGTTAAAGCATATCACCCTTGTCAGAAGCTGTGTTTTTCTTTATTCAAGATGGATAGAAGGCCGTATGGTCATTATATATATTGCATCGGGGGGGGGGGGGGGGGG
>JAGDQP010015248.1:0-17519 GCA_022664845.1 Lepisma saccharinum | reverse complement strand
GCCTTCTCTAGTTCGGCAAGTCTCCGTGAGTCGAGACAAATTTTTCTCCAACATCTAATTCAGCTGACACCACAAGTGATGAATTACCATATGATATAGTTATATATGGGACCTTCGCTTCAACTTATACTCTACAGGACATTTCTATAAACTCACCTGGTGAATGCACATCAGTCTTCAATTTCAAAATTGTGGGTCAGCAAATGGTACCGCGAGTAACAAGGGCTTTCGGAACTTGGAACTTCAAACATTCATTACAAAGATCCTCTTAAACTTGTTTTAAGGTAAAGCATGATATCTGGTGTTTTCTTTTCGAAGATCAACTTGATTTACGGAATCGGCAGATCCAAAGGCAAAGTGCTCTTAATATCATTAAAGCTTCACGGATGCAAGAATTAACTTTCATTGATGACAGGAATGATGCAGCATATTCAATAAATGATTCCTCTGTTAATCTTGGAAAAATTATGGAATTGATTCAATTGATTAGCAAAACTGATCCGACGTTGCAGCAGCATCTTGATCAAGTCATTATTGACAAAAAAAATAAAGAATTTGAAATCGAAGAAAAAAAGCGTCTGGCAAATTCAGCAAAGGCCGAGGTACTCGGTTGGCGTTCTTGACTCCAACCAATGTCAGCCTCGTTGTAAATTTCTTCGATCGTCATCCCAAATACGTTAACTCTTATATTAATCAAACTGTCATTGAGGGATTAATGGTGACCACACTCAGATGTATATGCTCATGACCAGTGTGTTCAGTAGCGTAGATAGGAATTTCCCAAGGGAGGGGATATTTAGAAAATCACATCCTTGGAAGTTATGCAACCCAACACAACAACATTAAAAATATCTTTCGGGGTTTCTTTCTGTAATTTTAGACCAGCGCAATCATGTGGAAAATATACAAGAATAAATTATATCATTGTAGTTTGCTTAGTTCAGTTATAATTTTAATATAAATTTAGCAATATTTCAAATTGAATTTTGTTAAGAATGAAGAGTATTTCGGCCAGTATTTACTTTTGTGCTCGCTTTGATGACAGATTTCTCTTCTAGAATTGCCAATAATTCGTTCAGTCACATATAAAAGTTTAAAATTTTCAAAGATATATATATATATATATTCGTTTCAGACTATAAAATATCTTCGCGGGCGTAAACGTGGGTGCGGGTTGTACAAAATCTGAACCACTTTCAAAAAGTTAGGAAATTCGATATGCTTCCATTGTATTATCGTATCCCATAAGTAATGTCATATATGTGATTAACACTGCAATGACGCCATCCGACGAGTGAATAGTGAAGTAGACGCCACGTGCCATAGCTGAGTCATATAGGACACTTGTTTGTGCAGCAATGTGTAGAACGAGAACGACATACTCCTCGTTTTGAAATTGTGGCTTGTGTTTGATTATGGCAGTATCCTAGAACCACATACGGTATGTCATGCGGTATGAATTTCACAAGGGACATCCAGCCAGCGCAGCAACACTGAATATCAATGCCGTATATGGTCAGGGTACTGTGGATGTGAGAAAGTGTCAAAGATGGTTCCAAAGGTTTCGGACTGGGGACACCAGCCTCACCGGAAAGGCACGAGAAGAGAGACCTGTGCAGCTGGACAACGATGCCCTGCGAGCAGCGGTGGGGGCAAATCCAATGCTAACTGTTGAAGAACTGGCCAGCAAACTGCATTCGACCGCTCACCGTTATCTGCAGCACATTGGGTACGTGTCGAAACTCGGAAAATGGGTATCCTATGTGTTGACGCTTCAACAGAAGCAGCAGCGAGCTGACATCTGCAGTTACCTGCTCACCCGTCACAGACGTGAGCCATTGCTGGACAGAGTGGTAACCAGAGGATGAAAAGTGGTTCATCTACCATAACATTACACGCAAACGGTAGTGTGTATCTAAAGAGTGGGGGAGGAACTGTGCCAAAACATGATCACCACCCCTGCAAAGTGATGTTGAGTGTTTGGTGGGATAATCCATTTTGAGCTCTTGCCACGTAAGTAGAGCATCAATCCAGATGTCTACTGTCAGCAGCTTGAACATCTACGGACTGTATTATTGGAGAAATGTCCTGCCCTGGTTAATCGCAAGGGTGTACTCATCCACGGTGATAACGCACGCCCACACACGGCAAGAAGGATCTGTGCTAAGATCGAGGAATGTGGCTAGGGGAACCTTCCCCACTCGGCGTTTTCACCAGATCTTGCACCAACAGACTACTGTCTTTTTCATAGTCTGCAAAATGAGGATGACGTGCGACGAACAGTGAGCCAGTTCTTTGCCTCCAAAACCGGTGACTTCTTTCAGCGGGAGATTCAACAACTGGTTGACAGGTGGCAGATTGTTGTGGATTCCGATGGAGACTATTTTCCTGACTAACGGTAATGTTCCAGATATCCTTTTAATCACGGTGAAAAACACGACATTAGTTATCGGATAAGCTGATAGTTTGAATAGAACATTTTATGTTTATTAGTTTCGCTTTAGAAAGTTTCAATTAGTGTCGAATATTTTGTATACAAAGAAAATTTATATTCTTCTAACTTTGGGAGTCTGTATTCTCGTGTTCAGTCTCTTCATTTAAGAAAATAATAATTAAGTTTCAGACAACACCTTTCTTATGGTACTTTCAGTTTTGTTAGTTGATTTTTGTAGCTACTGGATATTCTAGATCCATACTTTTATTTCATATAGCTCAGTGACGTATCCAGGGAAGTGTTCAGAGGGTTCTCCCAAATTCCGGTATCTTTGTAATCTTAGCATAAGTTTAGGCGTGTTTCTGTACTTATTATCAATTTCATATTCAAACCCTCTTCGAACCTCTCCGAATTCCTTAACACCCTAAAAAATAAATCTGAATACATGCCTGAAAGAGCTGGTCTCAAAATGTAACTGGATCACATTTTCTGTATTTTTGTAGATATTTTTATAGATTCTTCCGTAATTTGATTTACGGGTACTTGTTTTATCTTTCTTCTGAAAATTTTCTGTGGTTCTTGTAAACTTTATAACCGCAACTTTCGCATTATTCACAACTTCTACTAAGTGAAGTTGTTCCTTTGTATAACAGTCAATCGAAGGGAAATACTAATTCAATCGAAAGGGGAAGAAATTAGAAATGCATGCCTTCAATCTGAGCTTGTGACATTGTTCGATAAAGAAATTTAGACAATTTCTTCGAACACAAATTAGGCTAATTCTTTAAAATCATTAATTATACCTTTAGATGAGTTTTTTCATACTTAGTATTTTCTTCATGCTCTAGGTGGTATATTTACACTCTTCATAATGTCACAAAAATGCACTCTCCGTAAGCGGATATAAAAACATGTGTTGCAATATTGTTCCTAAATAGTTCAGTATCAGTCGAATATGAATTGTCTTAACACCTCCACATTGAGTTGCATAATACATTTAAATTGCAGCAGGGCACTGTCACATTATGTCTTGAACAGTTTTTAAATTTCCCAGCAAACTGCTATTAACATCATTTTCTTAACAAAATAAGAACTCATCATATCTCATAAATTTCAATGTTAATTATAAATTATTTTCTTTAAGTCCCGACCGCCTTTTTTCACAACTCTCCTTCCAACACCATGTTAGGGGAGGATCTGACAGGTTGTTACCGAGTCACGTGAGCAAACTTATTTTTTTGAAAGATCTTACCATAGAGATCATAATAGAGTCACGTAGACGTCACATTCTACTGTGAGGTCTATGGCAGAGCTACCTAGCGGATGGATTCAAAATCATGTGCTCTGAACAAAAATCCATTAGTTTTAGCGCAGCCAGAAATGGGGAAGCGTGATAAGTCTATCTATTATAAGGTCTATGATCTTATATACTCATCATTCACGTAGCTACCAACACTGGAGAGCTTTCTCATACTGGTCATATTTAGTTTCATCCGCTAATGCAGGAAAACAACCCCATCCATATTCAGGCAACAGATTCCTTAATCGAAACTTAATTGTGTATTTCAATCGTTTGATTTTAATTATTAGACTCTTCTCTCCTTATAGCCAAAATGATAGTCGTGTGGTCTGAGCAGTGTTCGATTTGAAGCGGGGGATGGTTGGGATTTCCCCCTCTCTGCGAAAATCTTATCTAGCTCAGTTTTCCGAAATATCCCTCAAGTCTGGGATATGAACGGATATAAAATAAGATCTTCTACGTTCTGAAAAAAAAAAGAATCCCGTTCCCTGGAAATTGTACAAATCGGACACTCAGTCTGAGGCATTAGACCAGCGCCTTGAAGGTTGCGGGTTCGAGTTGATTTTAACAACTAATGCACTCACATAATCGTGACACGCAGAAGTGAAAAGTTAGTAACATGTTCCATAGAAAATAAAGTTCACCGCAAGTTCGTCTCCCCTTGTGACCTGAAAGGTCATATTAGATCTTACATTGCTCTCTATCTTAGAATACCACCCAGTTTTCTGACATTTCTATTTTTCATTCATATCTAACGTCTGCTAGTTATTTCTTCTCTACGCACAAAATAACTGCTTCAACCATAGGAGCGAAATATTTTATATTTAAAATTTTCTCCGATCTACTTTTGTTGAGACTATCAGTAACAGTAAATAGTATTTTTTTTTTTCAATACTCTCTTGAATCGGTCTTTTTACCAACGCTATCGATGTGATTGTCACAGAAATCTATTGTCTAAACGTTTCGTCTGCTTTTCCAATTTTTTATAAATTTTTATTTTACTGGTTGTTCTGAAGGTTTATTTATTTAATTGTACTTTACACCAACAAAAAAATGGCAATTAATAAGTACAATATACATTAAATTTACAGAAATTACAATGAATATACTCATTTCCTATCCACAACTATTGTCTTTTGATTTAGTAAAATAAGAATCATTTTACTAAATGTGGTAATGGTTATTTACCACATTCACCTAATTGTGAACCTACAACGCAGAATGTACAATACGATCCTTTATCTATTCAGAATAAGCAAACAATTATATCGAGACGGACATAAGTCATGGTGCTGTTATTGTCCTTAAAATTATTTTTTAAACTAACAATTACATTCTTCCAAACATATTTCTATTTCTTGCGAAAATACTATCTTCCCAAATTCATATAGGTGGAGTCAAGGGGGGGATATATCCCCCACCCTTACCTACGTCACTGAGTGTGTTGCCGTAATTTCCGTGCATGGAACATCAAGTTAGTTTGTTTCGACCGTATAAGGATATATATCTATGACAGCCTTCAAAGTATATTGCAAGACTGAAATATCTCCTATCATCTGCACCGGTGGCAGTTGGAATGGAATAAATGATGTGCATGGACAATGTAAAGGAGTAGTTTAATTTTTATAGCGTAAAAATCTCAACCATGTCCGTGAATGATGCAGTAGTCATATAGCCATTTTGTTCATTTGTGACGTAACGTCTTGCATTGTAGCATACATTGCGTATTTTGGAAGTCGTAGCCATACTTGCAGTTTTCCAAGACTTCTTACAAGAGAATTGAGAAATGGCAAAAAGATTACGGAAGAAGGAGAAAGGTCAAGTATATTAAAAATTATTCCTTTGTCTTCCATCGGTGCCACAAAGAAACCGCAAATCAGGTTCACCGTGACTGAACAAAGAAACTGCCATCACCAAGTTATATGGAAGATACGAAAACAGTATAAACTGCTGTACCGTCTAATTTTACGTCTCAGACGAGCATGTTCATATTCGTCGACGCTGCCTATGCCGAGCCGATGCGTCACCATAAAAAATGTCCTCCTGGCCCGGGCCCCTTTCTCTTTTTAGATGCTGCTGCTGCTGCTGTTGCCGGCTATTAAATCTATGGCTGCCACACTTGACGTTAACCAGCGACGTGAACTAGGGCACCGACCACGCCTACTTCGCGAAAAGTACCGAAGCTTGCCGAGTGAGTAGTCGTCGAAGCGAAGGAGAGGGAGGGGCCAGAGCACACACTCTCCTTGCGTCGGAGGAGCTGCATTTTTTTAAAATGTTATTTAAATGAAACATAATCCTATATACCCTATGATATTTAATTATACAGTATTTTGATAATACATTTGAAATGAACCAAGACTGAATACCACCGACGTTTTTTTAACCTCTTAGGCATGAAGAAACTGTTGTCTGGGTTTATTTTTCTGGTTAACTGCTTGGCGGGCTGAGGGCTTCTTTTCCTATATTCTAGCGGGAGAACAGTCAGTCGTTCATTGCTTAGTTCGTTGTGTTGTTTGTTGTAGTTTTTAGTGGATTTAGTGGAGCTTTATTTTCTGTCCGTATTTAGTGGAACTATGTTTTTGTGTTCGTATTTATAGTGCGTTGATGTGTGAGTAAAGTCGATCAAAATGAACGAAATTAAACAGCATGAATGTTCAGAGTGTGGTAAGAACTATGAACATAACAAATCACTTAGACGTCATGTTTCGAAAGCACATCTGAATAAATTAAACGAAATCGCGCCTCCTTTAAAGACCCAGAAATCATTTGCTTATCAATGCCCAAATTGTGATAAACAATTCAATCATCTTGAAAATTTCAGATATCACGAACAAAAGTTTCATGCAGAACAACCAATTAAGAAAAGTCACCTTAAATGTGTTCTATGCACTTTTGTAACGGACGGGGGGGGGGGGGAATCACGAACATTTTGCGTTACAACATGCTCTTACAGTAGAATCAGAAGAAAAGCAGTTTCCATCATTTCAATGTTTCATGGAGTGGAAGCAAGAAATTGAAAAGGAGACGCTCACAATTTACGTTATAAAACGGGGTTCATATTATGCTGCTGATAATACTAAGAGACATTATTACAAGTGTCACCGCTCAGGGGATTTTGTACAAAGGTACCAAACCAGAAACCTTTCCAAAACCAACATTAATGGAAACGACAATTGAGCTAAACCAACTCACAAGGTTTTCTAGGACGAAAATCAATAGCCATTACAGGCACAAACCTGCCAGTGAACGGCCAGCACTATATACTACCTCTGATATGTAGGCCACTAGACCACGGCCAAAAATGAAATATACCACGCATACAGCAAAGGTTTTTGCTAATAAGAAAACTATTTTTGAAAAGAAAATTAGAAAGAACCGACCACCAATTTCACACATTTTTTAAAAGAAACAAGGAAAGTAAAGAAAACGAACAACAATTGTTATCATATAATATTTATGCACACACAGGTATGCATACTCTTACATGCACATGAGATAATTTGTTTCTGGCGTGTGTACTCACTTGTTATATAGATATAATGAAAAACACAATCACACACACACCTTATTTGAACGAGTAAGAGGAAATCATCCTAAAGAAGGCCTTGGGCGGGCATAGTGGTTAGTGCACTCTCCTCTTATATACATGGCCACAGGTTCAATTCCAGCCCGGTCTGGTTCCTGAAAAGGAGGCTGGATATAGACCCAAACTGGAACAAACCAAAAACTTCCCGAACACGTTTTCATACCCGACTAGAAACAATGTGAGACCTCGGAATAGCCAAGAGGTTAGCACGGTCACACTTTATACAGGAGGTTACGGGTTCGATCCCCGCCAGACCCACTGAAAGACTGGTTTAGGATATGCCTTACCAAAAAACTGTAGGCTCCATCCTTAGAAACTCACTCACCCACCCAGAACATTAATAGCAACTGAACGGATCAAACAAGGCGCAAACTGCATATTTAAACACAAAAACAACACAGTACTGATTAAAATACATAGACCTATTAATAACACAATAATTCTCAAGCACAACGACCGAGCAGTCTTAACTAACATAAAAACCACCCTTAACCAAACCAACCTGTGAACACGGCACAGTTGGGTCCTGAACCCAGTACCAACGTGTTAAACATACAAAAAAATAATTCCGCAAACTTAAGAAGTGATAAAGAGTTTTTAAAATAAAAAGATGCCTCACAAATTGGATAAAAAGCGGGCATGTATACCCTCTAAGGATGACCTACCGTAAAAATAACAACCCAAACTGTATCCACGGACTGTGATGGCTCCGAGATACTGGGCTTCAAACTCCCGTGCATGAATTATATCTGCAATGTAATGCTCTTTTGGTGCGTGTGTGTGTTTTGCTTGAAACTTGCGTTTTAAAACTGAAGTCGAAAGGTGATACATATATATTTTATGGAGTGTTTCTTTTGGAACTTGCGTTTTAAAACTTTTATTTAAAATATGATGTTATGTATAATTATATTGATCTGGAAACTCGTTAAAAAGAAGAGAGAGAAAGAGAAAAAAAACTTCAGTTGAAATGTGATGTGTATATTTGGAGTATTTCGCATGATCGAACTTCACTACTTTTTTAACTCGCTTCCTCCCACTTATCTGTATCTCATCTGGGAATTCAACGCAGCCTACGTTATCACCTCAACACATGGATTCTTCGGTATAAATAAGGTAAGTGTTTTTCATTTCAAATAAATATAAACTTTAAAAATGTTGTTTTTCCGTAAACATTTGCCGCATTAATTTGTTCCGTGGTCATCCTTCGGCGTGCAGACGACTACTCACTCGGCAAGCTTCGGTCATTTTCGCGAAGAGGGTGTGTCCGGTGCCCTAGTTCACGTCGCTGATTAACGTCAAGTGGCTGCCACCGCCACCACCATTAGTCCAATGCCCGGTACCTTAATCTGGACCCAGTACTTGCCTGGGCCAGGGCCTATTTTCAAGATGACATCCCAGCATTTCCCAGGTTTGAGTGAGGTAAACCTCAGTCAGGATGGTATGCCGCTGAGATCGAACCCGCGATCTACCGAATGCTACGCCAACGCTCTACCACTAAGCTATGACGGTTCGGTGCTCAATTACTAGAAAAACACTTCTCATCCTCAAAGTGCTTCAGTGAAACTTCGGAAGTGGCATGATTTATAATTCTTTGTAGTAGCTGACACACAGACGATCGCTAGGTGGCAGCACAATTACTTGCATTAGAAGTTGTGTGTTGCGCAACGCTATGGTACACTTAGAATTGGTATTTGATAATAATACTGAAAGTATAAAGAGCAAAATGACCGTGTGGAACAAATGTACTAAGATGTCTTTATTTATAATACAACGTGCAGCAAAATTCTGCCACTTCATGAGTTTAGCTAGAGAAGAGTCAATAAAATAGAGTTAGAGGTTCGTTGAGTTGCTAAAATATCTACAGCTTTTACATATTATTATTTTTTGTAAGTGCAGATGTTAATCCTGTGGGGTTGTTATCTGTGCTATATAATTAGTTCTTAACTAGATTCCGATTCTTATTTATTTTTTCTGCGATGAGCTCCTTCTATGTTTTGGTTGAACTGGAGGTTCAATATTTCCTTTAATTCACTTAAATAAATTTCTCCTTCAGCCAACGAAAGTAATATCAGTAAATATTAAATTAATTTCATTTTATAGGAAACGAGGGGAACGGTACACCGCTAATTTATTATATTTAACGAACTTGATATTATTATTCATACAAATTTTATAAAATTTGCATGCCCCTTCATTGTAATGTCTTCTAACTGTATGAGAGTGAAACAAGCTAGAAACGATACTCATTTCTGAAATATAGAAAGAACTACCAAAAGAGGGTACCTCGACATGTCGGGTATGAGTACTATGGATGGAGAGTAAGAGTACGTACTTAATACCAATAACAAGTAAACGGGGGTTCTTTCCTTCATATCCCGAGCAGTCCTAATTCCATCATTCCCCCACAGAGCAAGTCATTGTCAAAGGTCTCCCCACACTTATTGGAGATGCAACCAGTGATGTAATGGGAGTATACGGAATATACCCACCTCATTCTTCTACGCATCACTGCATACGAACCTAAAATTTATGAAATACGCTGATATATGGAATTATAAACGTGAGGTGTCGTTACAACCAGCGAGGCGTATACTCACCTAAAATTTAGCATTACACACCTGGATGCAACGATTTACAAATGTTATTACTTATGGCTTAACCTCGTACAATTATAGAAATATCGCCTTAATATGCAAATGTTCCTCTTACTCCTGTGGAAATTAATCTATGAACACCAAACCACAGCACGCCAACGTGCGACTCAGTATATGGCTGGTACATTTCTCTCAGTGATACTAACCGCTTGGATAAATCATTGTGTTCTTTTGCCCAACCGCATTCTCTTATCCTCCTTTGCCATTAAATACTTAAATTTATTTTGTATGAGCAATTCTAACAACTTTTGGGCTTCAGCCTGTTACGATTATCCGTCACGTTCTAGTTAAAATGCACAATTAAAAACATCCATGCCTCGACCTGGATTCGCACACGGGACCTTCGAGTTGCTGGGTTAGAGCCCTAACGAACACGGCTACCAGGGCGGCGTTTTCTCTTATTTGTTTTAATTGTTGATTTAATTATATCGACTCATGTAACTTCACGAAAAGTTTGGACAGAAAAAGAAATTAAGAAAATTACTTTTTATCAATGCTACATTATATTCCCGATCTGCCTTTGTAACTGCAATCTCTGTCTCATCTCTTTCTCTTCGAAGTTCATTATTTAGCTCCTGGTACATCTTTGTACCTTCTTCTGTCTCTATACGCTTCCATCTTTTTCAACATTTCATCTGTAACCCATTTTTTGTAATTTCTTTGGTCTTCATGGTATATCTTACGAGAAAGCAGGACAAAACGGAAAGGTTTAACTTTATTTGACTATTGTGACTATAGTATACAGCTACCCAGAATGCTTTTCGGCTAAAATGAAACTTTCATCCTTCTACTACACAGCGAGATAGTTAAATACTTCAGTGCTGTCTTTACTTGTCCTGGAAATTGCATTTTTTTAAAAAAAATCTGTTTCCCGCTTTGTCCAATCAGTATGTTGAAATGATGTAGGCACCTAAATCAATACGAAATTTAATCACACATGGAAAATCATTAAAATAAGCCCATAATCTCCGTTTTTGAGTGCAGAAGCTGTGAGAATATTGATAATAATATAAGAAGATAAGTTTTCAATAAATGAACCACTGTCAAAGTTGATGAAAAATGTAATTTACGTTTTGATGTTTCAGTACAACCCCGTTAATTCGGCCCCGGATTAACTCAAATGTCCAGATAACCCGGACGGAGATTATTTGGATGAAGAAGAAATGAATTACTTGGAGCGACAGGCAGATGGTACAGCGAACGAACTTCTCATGCTGAAGCAGATGGGAGATCGCGCCGCACGCAAGCATTATTCAAAACTAAAGCAGCAGAAACTCACGAGCTTTTCCTCCAATAGTTAAACTTTTCCATGTGTTTTGCTGTGTAATCATAAATGTACTACTGTATACCGTAAGTACATTTTTTTTCTTTAAAAGGCGATTCTATATGTACTATTAGTTTTTTTTTCACTTTACCGATTTTTCGCCACAAGCTCTGGATAACCCGGATTTTCGTTATCGCGGACCGGCCTCGGTCCCAATAGATCAGACTTAACGATGTTCTACTGTATATAGAAATTCCAAAATTGTTCTGATCTTTTCCCAAACAATGTCTGTTTCTGTCGTTATATAAAGATCTAATTGTTTCAGAAGATATCTACCTAGAATCTTGATATAACTAGTGTATCCTCATTTTGTGTAACAGCTTGGATCCCCTTTTTAGTCCAACTGCCTAAGTTTTAAGATTTCAAGATTGCCCTGCTCCGCAAGTTTCAACAAGATCAAGCAAAATATCACTATATTACTGTCTAAATAACTGTAAAATAAGATTATATATTTTGTAGTACAGGTTTAACAAATCTACGAACGAGCAATAAAGTTGATATCAAAATAAATAGATGCGTAGAAACATCCTACATTTTAAAACAAAGTTACCTCGGAGGCACGCTACTCAAAAAATCACGACTCTAAGTGACGAAGCTGCCTCGGTGGTAAATCCATTAAGTAATTCAACTCCTGCCTGTTAGATGGCTCGATCAGTTTGACTTAGGGGCAGGCCCTGGCCACCGCTTTGTTAAACTTTCCGCTACTTCATCTCTTACTTCCAGCAAACATTGCAAACAATCCCATTGTCCATTACTACCTCCATTTGTTTCTACCGACTTTTTTTTCAAGCTTTTGCACAAATTTCTCTTTAATTTCATCATTTCTAATATTCTCCAGTGCTAACTTTCTCGATCCTATATTTCTTCTATCTACGGTTTTCGGTTTTATATCTATCTTCAAATTATGGTCAGATTAAACATGGGCTTCAGGAACAATGTTTGTATTCTTCAAACAGTTTCTATACCTGTCCTGAGTTAGCATGTGGTCGTTCTGAATGCTTTCGTTGTCTGCGATTGTCCAGATTTTTCTTTTTTGATGATGTTTAAACCACGAGTGCTTCATTGAATGTTGATTACGAAAATCGATCTTTGCTGTTTGCCTCTCCAAGCATGTATTTTCATTTTGTTGATTTTTCAGAGTGGCGTCATTTCAGTTGCTTGAGGGGACTGCATGTGCCGTAGGAAGGACCTTATAGGATATATCACTTGGCGTATCCCACCTACCTCCAAGCGTAGTTTTTGCTTCATACTCTACAGATATGTAATCAGTGATTCCGCCAGACGTGTTGGAGTGTCTCCCCTAAATTCCCGAGGGCACACTCAACTTAATAAATAGGATAAAAAAATCGACAGAAACATGAGTTCTCATAGATGCCATTGGTGGAAGGGGAACTCTCTTCGTGGGTTGCTGCGCGACGGTGAAGAATTTGTCCTTTCGTTACACTTGTGCTTTAACTTATATGACGTACTGAGGAGTGCAACAATCCCACATTGAAGAAGCGAAATATCACATTGAAAAGCGAAATGTTAACAGCAATTCTTATTGCTAAGTTACCCTTCTACCAATTTTTATTGTTAAATCTCTGCAAAACGCAATTTTCATTGCTAGCTAAGAGAAAGTTGAGCATCAGTGTATTGAGGAGGACATTGCACTTCCAACCCATCTTGAATTCGACGTTTAGAGCTAATTTCAATTACAAATTAGAGTCTAACTAAATTTTTAAAGTTATGATGTTCCTCTAAAGTCATATAGATTACGTTAGTTCATAGGCCCTAGGCCGTGCATTTCAGATTAGAGTGCTCTGATTAAAATCTCTGTGCTGAGTGCCACGTTGTCCTTAAAAGGGCAGTGGTCCTAAATAAAAATCAGGTCGTCATCTCGTAGACATGACACGCACAAGAAGTCAGAAGCATGGCAAGCCGGTTCCCGACACGCCTCCTGGAGACACTTCAGATAGCTCAGCTGACACAGAGTCCCAGCCCTTCATTAGAGTCACCAGAAAGAAGGAGGAAACAAAGTCAAAGTCATTACATGAAAAGTTAAAATTAGATTTGCATCTTTCTGCTTCAGACACAGAATCAGATTCACTAAAATCAGCAGTATCAGCAAAATCCTCCTACTCAGGAAATTCAGACCGTACAGAAAGTCGTTAGTAAACGCAGTTCTGACGCTACCTAAAGACAAAACAGGCAAACTACTCGAAGTAAGAGGGTCACTTGATGCCAAGAAAACAAACACCGCCTCTTCATCCACGTCCGATCGTAGGAAATACCCACCAATCATCGTCCATAATCATAACTCATACATGTCAATCTGTAGGCAGTATTGCAACATTAGCGTCAGAGTACAAGATTACGGCTTTAGATCAAGCCGCATACACTAACATTGTAGGGTATTTGGAAAAGTCAAAGGTTGAGTTCTTTACTTACTCAACTTCCAAGCCTGTTAAAGTCGTAATAAGAGACCTCCCCGTTGAATTAACTTACTTAGAACTTCAGGGATACTTGCGTACAGAACTAGATTGTCCCTCCATTCACGTTAGTAAGTTTCGAAGAAATACCAATGAGGGTAAAGTGGACATCCCACTTTTCCTCACTACAGTCCTTGATTTGGAAAACATAAAGGGACTGGCAAACCTTAAGCACATATTACAAATTCGCGTCAAGGTAGAGGATTATGTGAGACAGGCAGCCATTGCACAGTGCCATTTGTGCCAAAATTTTGACCACGCCAGTGCAACTTGTCGTTTTCGCCCTCGATGTGTGAAATGTATTGGGTCATACCGCACATCTGACTGCAAGAAGAAAAGAGATCAAGAACCGCAATGTTGCAATTGTAAAGGTGAACATCCGGCGAACTACAGAGGCTGTCCAGTATACGTTAAGATACTGGAATCAAGGACGAGAGGCAAAGTAGGGAACACCAATCATAAAACCAAACCATTAGCACCCTCACCAAAGCGTTTCAATCCTCTGTCAATTGGTACAGTCATTCCTCCACTTTTGTCAATGTCATTTCCATCTAACCGTACCCAATCTTCCTATTTTCCTCCCTCTGGCATCACTTCCAAACCAGAGATAACTCCCCGACCTAGATCAGTCATCTCTCTCTCCCAACAAAGATAAGCCACTAAAATTAAAGAAAGAACAGCCCAAATAACACCAAACACTCAAAACCACGCTACAATTCTGACGCAGACATAGATTACAGTAGTTTACATGCACAAAGGAAACAAAAAAGATGCCATAGTAACTTGACACATGACTTGCCCAAAGCCATACAGAATACCTTTAACAGCCTTGACTTAATACTCACAGATATTATTGCCAATTTTGACAGGAAATACAAGCTTAGCTATGAAAATCGATTGTTGAAGTTCTATGATTTCAACAAACATTAGCTCATTTTTTCCATCATCCAATTCTTATTAAACTGTGCCCTTGCTGTAGATGGCTCTGCAGCCTAAAGGAAAACCTTTCATTCTTGCCTGGAATGACCAAGGTGTCTCTGAAAAGGTCAAAGGTCAACGAGCTTGAACACTTCATAAACGAAAATAATATCTCGGTAGCTTTTGTTTCCAAAACTAACTTAATAGATAAAGATAGTTTTATTTTACTTCCGGTCATAATATTTATAGACATGACCAAAAGGAAGCCATAGCTATAAAAATCTTCACTAAAAATAGGCCACTAATATTAATCGGAATTTATAACTCCCCTTCATTAAGGATAGCCACCAACGATGTAACCTTGCTAACAAAACTTGGACCTAGAGTTACTATGTTAGGAGACTGGACCACTAAGCATTCTGCGTTTAACAATAGGCGCGGTAATGAGAACGAAGAGAGATTATTTGATTACTTGTGTAAAACTAATATAGAAACCTCTCGAAAAAAAAAATACTTATTTTCCGTATAATTATAACAACAAACCAGATATCTTGGACTACGCGTTACATACTAATGTACAAAATAACTTAGCAATAGATACTTGATGTCGGATCACGTGCCTATCATCGTAACTGTTGACTCGCGTCAAGATCAAATCGAAAAACAGCCTCAGTTAAACGCGAACTGGAATAAGTTTAGAGAAAAGATCACACCAGATTTAAATACATTGATCGAGCTGTCAGTCACCTTACAGAGGTGATTCATAGGTCCATGAATGAATCCATACCGAAAAATCATATTCCCATTCAATTAAAGAAACTTCCAGAGAAAACCCTCAATCTAATTAAAACTAGAAATAACCTGCGCAAAAAGTATCAAGAAACGAGAGATCCGGTATATAAACACTCTATTAATAACCTCAGAAGAGTTATTGGATTGGAAATATCTGAATATAAAGACAAAGTTTTTGAAAATAAAGTTTCAAAAAATGCCCAAGAGAAGGCTAATGCCATTGCTGACTCACTAGAGGGTTTCTTTCCAACCTAATCATGAGCTAGCCGACGATGCTCATGATAGAAAAGTAAAGAAAAAAAGTTAATGAATTTGTAACTTCGGTTCCAATAGGCGACTTTCAAAAGATTAAAATGTCAGAAATCACGTGAACTATTAAATGGGCCGAAGACCTAGAAGCCCCGGGTCCCGACAAAATTCAAAATATTGTTTTAAAACAACTTCCCAAAACCGCGCTTAAATATTTCAAACACATAATTAATAATATGCTTAAATTCATCCATTTTCCTGTAGTGTGGAAACATGCTAAAATAATAACAATCCCTAAACCTAGTAAAGACAGTAAATTTTCCAAAAATCATAGGCCCATCCATCTCCTTAACACAATGGCTAAGGTAGCCGAAAGTGTGGTATATAGCAGACTGAAGGACCAATTAATTGTCCGAGAATAATGTAATTACTGCAGAGTAGTTTGGATTTAGGCCCAAGTACAGTACTCACCAGTTGGTGCGATTCACTGAATTTATCACGGACAAGTTCAATTAAAAACAGAAAACAGGGGCAGCTCTGTTAGATGTTGAGAAAGCCTTCGACAGAGGCTGGTATCCCGGCATCATATATAAGATGATTGAAGCCGATATCCCTCCTTACATTATGCACTTTATACGCTCATACTTGAAGAACCGGACTTTCAACGTCTGGCATCAAAATAAAAATTCCTCCAACAGGGAAATCAAAGCAGCAGTCCCACAGGGATCCCTATTAGGACCAATTTTATTCATTCTCTACGTAAATGACATCAAGAGATGTCCTAAAATCGAAATAGTAATGTATGCAGACGATACAATAATTTTCTCATCCTCGTTCCAACCTAATCAAGTTAGTAAATTCATTCAAGAACATCTGAATATCTTTAGGTCTTGGCTTAAGAGATGGAAGATTAAAGTCAACGCGAGTAAATGTGAAGCGATCCAATTCACTAAAAGACGCCGTAATCTGGATAAATAACTTATGCTAAATAGAGCAAAGATAAGCTGGATCAAACAAGTTTAAAACTTAGGTGTCACTTTAGATCGATTACTCACTTATGCGAAGAATGCACGAATACAATCAGGCAAGGCACACGGGTGTCTGTTCCAACTTGCTGCATTGTTTAAATCCCCTACGCTTAACACACAGAGTAAACTTATACTATACAAAATGCTCGTTCGACCTATCATAACTTATGCAGCCCCATCATGGGCTCATTCAGCTAAATGTCACATTAACAGACTTAAAACAGTCCAGCATCGAGCCATGAGACTGTTACTAGGAATTAATAGATTCGTTCCTGTAGCCAGGTTGCAAAAAGAAATGGGACTGCGTAATATCAGAGACTACATCAAAAATCTTACCAAATCTTTTCAATCAGCTTCTCATGATAATCCAAATAAGCCAACAAGTGCACTTGGGACTTACACTCCTAAAATGCCATACAAATATAATAGGCCTATACATATCTTGAAGAAGAATCCGTTTAAAAAGAAAAAGAAAATCCGTAATAGAGTTTAGCAATCGATGACTGTACATAGTATATAAAATGATCATTCTGACAATGCTTTAGCAGCAGCTCGAAAATATATATATAATAAATCACAGCCATATTCAATTCACTAGTGGATGAGGCCTCTCCCCGAAGGGAGGAGTTGGTCTATTGCTCCCACGCTTACCAGACGGGTTGGGAGAGGAGAGCCGAAGTTCTCACTGTGATCGCCACTGTCTTTTATTCACAGCGGCTCCCCAATTGTCCTCACGATGCTGGGTCAACACAGAAATTTTTTA
>JAGDQP010015247.1:13318-42809 GCA_022664845.1 Lepisma saccharinum | reverse complement strand
AATCGAGACTTCGAGCTCGAACCCCTCATTTTCCATTGTCATCCGGATTCAAGACTGACATAGTTGGCAGCCCTAATTGGTACTTGCAAAATATTTAATGAATTCACTGATTACGATTATGTCATCAGTTTCAAGCTGATATCAATTCTGTTATATTTTGATTCAGGAAATGAACTTAGCCTAATTAACGCCTACAAGTGCTCCAGTTTCACCTCCTCCTTGAAGAAGTAGACTATTGATAGCAGCTAGTTTACGTAACTTATCGACTGTGAAAAGTTAAATCATATAATGATCTTGGAAGAAAGTTGGACTTCAAACTTCTTTCTCATCACGTTGATACAATAACCAAGAAAGCTAGGGGAAATTTTTTTTTTTAAATTTACATAGGTTTATTGAAATTTATAACTTTGGCCGTTGAAGTATCTCTAGTTGTCTTACATGTTTGCCATGGAGTATTGGTCCTTGATTTATTTGGACTCTGGCTACCATCTACAATGTTTCTTGTCTTAATGGTGTTTTAAATTTCTGACTGATTATCGTTTTGTTTAGAGTTAACATTCATAATCTCAGTACGCTTGAAATACTGGAATCACTCCTCATTCTTTCTTATAAGACGGATGGATTCTTAAGTTTTTCTGTGTAATGGGCGAGCGAATAAGGCACTTAACAGGCATTTCTTTTGATCCAGTCCGTTGTACTTACAGCCAAGATCTACTTAATGTTTCTCCAGCAATAATACTGTCCCTATTTCAACACTTCTTCTTTTACCAGATTGGCACTTCATAAAATTAATTTGTGTGAATGTTTATCTGTTTGTTAACCGAAGTTCTTTTTACATTGTTTTCTTTAGTTCACAATGGTTCGTGGTGTCCTTAAATCTTGCAACGTTAATTTTACTCATTTCCCGACGTCATAGAATGATGAAAATTTGCACAGCGACGTAAGTCGGGTGAGAATAGAATATTCCATTACTACTTTAATACATTTCTATATATTTTACTATTAACTTCTTTATCCTAAAATAAATACTAACCTGCAACGATGTTGCATTTGGCTGGTTGCACAGCCTTTTATGATTTGGATCACAAAAAAGTATCCGAACACCAAAATATCTCGAAAACAAATATTAAAAAAAAAAAAAAATTGGAAACATACTTTTCTTAAACAATTCGTACTAAAAGATAAAAAACTAATTTTGTTTATGCATGGCTAAATAGAAAAGCATGGGGCGCGCCAACTGAAGAATTTATAAAGTGACTGTATATGAGGGTGTGCCCTATGCTTTTCTTTTTAGTCATGCATAAACAAAATTATTGTTTACTTTTTAGTACGAATTGTTTTAAGAAAATTATGTCTTTAAATTGTTTTTATTTGTCTCATTAATCAACAAGTAAATACTTATTTAAAATTCTTCTTTATGGTCCGTTACTAACGTTATAACTTGTCTTCTGTATTTATTATCATTTGTTCTTTGGTATTCTATAATATCTACGAGCTAAAGCTGGAAATTTTATAAGTTAATTACAATCGACTGATAAGGCTTACACACTAAAATTTATTACAAAATCACGACACTGTGTGCTTTTGTAGCAAAGTTTAGTGTATAAGCCTTATCAGCTGATTTTAAATTAGTTATGGATACTGGGGTTCAACATAATTATATCCATATTGATAAATAAATAAATCAATTAAAGTGTAACATATATTATTCTCTTACTTAGACACTCTGCGTCCGGCAAATTTGATAAACGGACGATCAACAGTATATATTAGGAGCTCATTTCTTTTAATTTTAAATCTTGTTTTAAGTTGTCAACATTAAAAGGTTAACTTTTTTCGTTAATTACAACAGAATTGTTTGTAAAAGCAGCAAGTTTTCAAATGGCAAATAAATAAAAAGATATGTTCTTTCAGAATTAAAATTACAGTATTCTGCGTTTACTGCGTAATAATATCAAGCCGTGAGCAATAATGGTTTGGGTTTGCTCTGATTTCCAGAACGGCCTATTAATTCATGTCGGAGTTAATGGAATTTCTTAGTTTGTGCGGCCTGAGCTTGAAACGAAAGAAGAGTGAAGGACAACTTCGTAGCAGGTTTTTCCACCTTCGTAAGTAATAAATAAATTCATGTCAAAGTAAAGTGCACGCTGTTTTGTGTTTTTCTAAGAGTATCTTCATGTACAATGCACTTGCATACAACTCGTTTAGATTGGGTTGGCAAGTTCCAATGGGAAAATCCAGTCATTCTGAACAAATTTAAATCTTCTTCAGTTTGAGGAAAGTACGTTAATGACTGTAAAGTTGATTTTATGAAGGAAACACTTAATTTAATTCATTTGAGCAATAATAGCCAATGATTAGTTTTGTACAGACTGTGTTACTTATACTATGTCATTAAAATAATTAATTTTTAAACATATAAATAATAGTGCTATTCCTGACAAGTTTCTTTATAGTTAAAGACACATAAAAATTCATTTTACAAGTAATTTCTTTAGGGCATTTTAACAAAGGAAATAAATTGTGCATTTAAAGTATAAGAAATATAAAAGTGACACTATGTAAAATACACTCACATTTTTATGAAGTTCCAATCACGAAAGATGCATTCACAAATAAGAAAAATATTTTCTGTGAACCTCAATCGGTCATCACAGGGCTTCAGTCCATTTAACTTGTCCCTTTCTTTCGTAGTGTGGGGGCCGACCATAAGATCCGTTGGTAGATTAACGTACAGAGAGTTTCTTTGCGGATTCTGTTTCAGACATTTAAAGGAATAATTTTGGTTTGGGTACGCGGTCGTCATCCCATGAGTCTTTTACAAAATGGCCGCCGTTCGTAACATTAAATCACGCTTTTGATTCTGCACCCTTCTCCGTTTTACCTAGGGTGATAACATCTATTACAAAAGTTTTTAAGAATAAAATGTCCTTTCCAACGAGATATAGACTTTTTTCTATCTTATCAACAACCGAAGGTATACATACACACACACAGATATGTATACCAAAAAGCTCTGCAGAAACAGTGCGTGCATGATCTGAGATAAAATGTAAACAATGTGATTAGCTTTACATTAAGATTTAAATCATTTATATACTACATTATAATAGTTCCAAAGATATCCTTGAATATTCTAATGTTTATCTTTTCACTAACAATTACAACTTTGATATTAGTAAGCTGATTACAATATAAATAAACCACATTTGGCTCGCAAATGAATTGTTTTGAAAAATGCAGTATCCACGAAATTCTATATGATCTAGTAATTTTAACTCAGGCACAAAGTTACTGTTCCTCATTTACCAATACACTTGTCTGCTCAAAGTTACCATCTAACAGGATACAATAATGTGTACGGTATAACCTGACTCCACAGAGATACATCCTTGTGATTATTCCTTCGTGCAAGGGTTGCGACAATCCACGGCACTGCCACAGGTACAGAATCTGGAACACGAATGCCATTTATCCGGCAAGAGCAGACAAGCACTTTTGCACACTTCTTGCAGGAGCTCGAGTGAAGAAAATCGTCAGGCAGATTTTGCTCAATGATCAGCGGAATTATATTTTCCCCTTCTTTAATGTAACCGTATCCAAGAGGGTGAAGTTCGTCAACATTATCCAGGGTGTGGTACCAGCGATAACTCTGCATGAATGCTCGTTTTATGTGAAGGCGTAGATTGGAGGATGTGGGAGACAACTTAGTGAAGTTCAATCTTTTGATCTGGTGGTACTGATGAATGCGAAGGTATTAACTGAGTTGAAATTAAGTGACAACACTTGTGTAAAAAAGCTTTCTACATCGTCCAGCATAGTATATGGTAAGTAATATTTTCCAAATTAATTTAGAAGAAAGAAAGACTGGTTTGTATGATTTAAAGTGGAATGTTTGGTTCTAATTTTACTAGTTGTATCGCATCTATAGTTAAACAATATACAACAGGAAAGATCTGAATGGCACTGTTATAAAACATACTGATGTACTGGGACATATCGTGTTGTGTTGCTCTTTCCACAGGGAACCCACAATTCACACAAACTTGAAGGTCGAAATTTCCTGAAGAAATACAGTAAACTGCACAAAGACATCAGCGTAAGAGGAAGATACAACACCCGATGAACACCTTACGTCTTAATAGCATGGTGTATGTGAAGAGAGAGAAAATGAAGTGTATGGGCATGGTGTATGTGAAGAAATAACCTTTCGTCTGCTTCTTCTACATGCGATACCAGGTCTTTAACTTTTTTATTTCTTGGTTTCTTAGAAATCCGCTTTTCTCCCCGCATCTACCAAATTCACGAAGGTAAACCGACCTGTCGGACAATTCATTGGTTGTTTCTGTGCGGAAGTCAACAAAGAATTGTTGAAATCGGCGTTTGTTAGAAGGTGAAGCCCAAAATGCATCCACGTTCTGAGGAACGGGGGGGGGGGGGTCTCTACTGAAAAACTCATCTCTATTGCATCCGTTGTTGCTATCCTGCATTGCTCTGCTGCCTTGATGCTCCCTTCCTTGTACACATCAAGCACCCCTGAAGACTCTTTGGATAAAGATTGAAAACGTTAATCCCCAAATGTCTTCATAGACGTTTTTGCCATTTCAATTGTTCTTGCATGAAACATAAAATCGGAAACTGTGGCGGTTATTTGAGATGACTCAGAAGGATACATTTAGTATGATTCTTTCAGCTCCTTTTCTAACTTGCATATTTATTGAATTTGGTAGGGAAGCCATCTTTTGTTAGAAATAAAGATGTAGATGGTAAACTCCCAGCAAAGTAACTGATCTTTTCATTTATTATTATTTTTTTTTAATTTTGGGGACCCGCCTTACCACCCTTGCCTCTTTGCATCCTTTACCCAAGACAAGTTGTGCACTTTTTGTTCTTGCCTTGGGGCAGGCATGTCGCTCGAGATTCTTGGATTGCCGTCATTCCGGCATTCCAAGAAGCTCCTATGTTCCTTCTGTCTAAGACATCGGATGTTGCTGGACGGACTTTTGGCAAGACATTCCAGAATGCTCTCCTGGCCTTGGTTCCTTCATTTGGAACTTTTCCTTTTTGGGATCCCTATCTGTTGTATCCAATTTTATTAGAAAAACACAAATACAAAACACATAGACGACACAGAACATAACAGGACAACACAACATTGACCCGAGTAGGCTTCAGCTTCTGCTTCTTCCCTGTAATGAGACAATAAAAGATCAGTAAGTGATGTTCTTGAAGCTTGTAGTTCTTTCTGTTTCGTTTTCCATCTCATCGGAGGGTTGACTGGATTCTATGGTTAATCTTCCTTCTCATCCAGTCTTCTTTTCATTCATGGACCATAAAAGGAAAGAAGGAGTGCACATCCGTAGATTCGATGTTCGTCTACAAAGTTTGTGTGTATGTCCTTGCTTACTTCCTCCTCTTTTTTCCTTGTTGGGATCCTAGCACTTCATACATTCACACAAAACTCACTCACACGCGGGTTCAATACGGTTGGCCGTTGATTGCGGTTTCCGCAACAGCAGCTGATACGTTTTGTCTGATTATGCAAATTTTTTGTTTCTGTCGCACATTTAGTTCCTTTCCCTGCCACCACACACATATACATAGTAACACTATCACTATTGAGTGTCTCTCGTCATGGATTCCGGACATGGTACCCACTCAATGCTGGGTTCCAGCAATTCAGACACTTAATTACGTTTTTTTTGTTCTGTTCTTATTATTTGTTTGTTAGTTTATTGTAATTAGTCATAGTTATAGTCAGCAGACTAGCTCTACATGCACTCACACCTCGCGGTTCACGGTTGTTCGCAGCTGCTCACGGATAACCGCGAAACGTCGCGATACGCGAAACAGTCGGATCCTTACTTATTCATAGTCCTCAATCTGGTTGTCTTTGGAACGCCGCACGGCGACCTCCGCCCGCCAGAAATATTCTTTTATAATATGCGGATACCTTATCAGCTTCCAGACCAAGATCCTTTCGGACCAAATCTTCCGTATCCACACATCTCAATACTACATGTTCGGGCGTCGATACCATCCCGCAGACATGGCACATGTTATCTTCCACTAGGTTTAGACTTTTCAACCTTTGTCTATAAGGGTCGTGACCTGTTACGAAGTGTAGTACTCCACCTTCTAATTAATTTCTGATCTCTCAGCCACGTCCGGGAGCAATGTATACAACCTTCTTGCTTTAGATGATTCGTTCCAAAAAGTCTGCCACGCACTGATTAAAATTGTTTCGATGTCGTTCTTGCATTCTGCTTGCTGGTGGAATATCTCGATTATTTTATCTTCGTTTCCTCTTTTCAACCAGTACGTCCCTAGTTTTTTTTACCTGGAGATGCATCGGCAAGGTCGCGGTGACAACCTGGAGTGTCTCCACCGGCGTTGTTCTATAAGCGCCTGTTAGCCTTAACATAATTTGTCTTTCTGCGCGGTTGATCGTTTGCGCTTGTGTTATGTCGTTCATCCGGATGACCCAGACGCTGGCGGCGTATCCGACAACATATCTTATTATGACATCGTGCTAGATTTTGATCACATTTAGAAGGATTTTGTATTAGTTGGCTGCTAGGTTAACTATTTTATGTGTTAATTTTACTGCTTTGTTTTTGACTGTATTGACAAGTGCCCTAGAATTTAATTTCTCATCTAATATTACCCCCAAGTACTGAATTCTTTTTCCTTTTTGATTGTTTTGTTGTTTACCTTTATTACTGGGCCTTGATTATAGTTCAATTTCCCCTTAAAAAGTAACTGTTCTTGTAAGAGAGTAAAAGTTTCCTCCTTACTAAATTAAATATAATGTAATGCAATATGGAAAGTATGAATGTGTGTGTGATCTTGCGCAAGATTAGAATTGATAATATATGTATATAAATTATAATTGTATCATGTATGTATATCGTTGCATTTTTTTAGGTCTTCAACTCTGTATTTTTTTTCATATTAAATTTTTTCGTTCACAGGAGAACTTTCTCTTTTGTTAACGTTCCAACGACCAAGCCTTTTTTTTTTCCGCACTGCTTGAGTTTTCAAATCCTATCGGATAATTTTAGTGCGGGAAATTTCTAATTTAAACATAGTTACGGTTTGTTCTGGTGATTATATAAAGAAATGGCAACCGATTTGCCTGGTCATAATTTACAGGGTCAGCAGGTAGACTACTTCAAGTGGGAAAGAAGCTCTCTCTCATATTCTTTTGATGTCTTTGTAAACAATACCATTTTCTTGAGAGACCCCACAGAGAGGTCTAGCGATGCAAGTGGATGCAAGTAGAGCAATCTATCCACTCCCGCTTCACGGGGATCTTGTATTCTAATTCTCAGAACTGTTGCCAAGTCTTTTTTCTCCGTTACTAAAGAAGTTTTTAATAAAATCATTATCCTGAAAGCTGGAGAAATTCAAGCTTCTACGTCTATCGATAGGGATTATAAGTAGGTGTAAATTCTTTTTTCGTCCGGAGGAAGGGATAATAAATAAAATAAAATAAAAAAT
This sequence comes from Lepisma saccharinum, assembly GCA_022664845.1. Lineage (NCBI taxonomy): Eukaryota > Metazoa > Arthropoda > Insecta > Zygentoma > Lepismatidae > Lepisma > Lepisma saccharinum. The sequence continues at coordinate 35,306 of JAGDQP010015247.1, read as the reverse complement.
AACTTGCCGTGGCTTCCAGGAAAAATGATCCTGTGTTAATAATTGAAGAAGGGGTTCGTAACCAAGAATGTTCTTCTTGGCTACGTTCTTTCAGTTGTTTTCTTTTCAATAATTTCACTTCTCATTACGATTCATAAAATGTATATAATACTGTTGACATTTAGGCGTTGAAGTTTCTAGTACATGAGCGAGAGGTGTGAGTTCACGAGGTGAATCGCGGCATGATACCGTAAGTAAAAACCAAGAACGTGGATGAACGGATAAACAGCTGATACAAGCAATTTTCTATGAATTTTCTGATATTCGAGTTAATTTCATGTCGTTATTTAAGTTCAGCGAGAGGCTTGGTTCGTTCTGATTTCATGAACACATGTCTCAGAGACTATTATCACGGATAGATCAAGTATGAATTCATTAGCTCTATTTTCACCGGAAATAGCTCAGGGTCCAATACCATTTTTCTTTAAGTAAAATAAATATTCTGATATATTAGTCTAAGTTCTAAGTCTCCAGAAGTGTATGTATATTGTGTCGATTATTTTCAGGTACGTGGTCAATAATCTCATCAAATTTCTTTTAATTATATGCGTGAAATTGAGCTCTGCTGATTCTGTAATCATATAACTGTTTTTTTCTGGATATTTGATGCCTCTGATTCTGTAATATCATACCCTGGAACAGAGCCAATTATATTAATTAGTATTTTAAATTGTAGAATCGCTATTAGAGAAGTGTTCGTGATATTTATTCAACGCAATAAAGAAGAGACGGAAAAAAGCAGAAAACAATCTATTTAATACCTCTTTCCCTAGCTACATCAATAATCCGTAGGCCAGCTCCAGTTTCTTTTTGAACACAGTGTTTCTTCTGATTGATAGGAGTGAACTTTTTGTGGCTGGGCAGGGGATAAAAAGTTTCTTAAGCTTGTTTACGAATTGCTCAAGTCTAAATGCGGAATATTCTTTCTCTCCTATTTCTATGCAATTGAGTTTCAGCTGCTCATCTCTTTCATCGAAATGCTTTCCTGTTATTATGTTGAATAATTTGGACGTTTTTCCGTCAAAAGGGTTCCCTCGTGCAACAATGCATGAACGATGCAGTGGACAGTCTGTTCATCCCTCTGACCGACTGTTGGTGAGAATTCATGATGTACTCTTCATCTTCCAGGAGGGCACACATTTTTTGGTGAAACTGATTTATACAAGATTTTTTATGGTTCATGAGATCCCGCTGAGCATCAGCTTGTTTTCGACGAGTTATTCCTGTAATTCCACTGTAGTCTTTAGCAGGCTTGCTATACGATTGCTCTAAAGCCTGATCACATTGCTACACTCATAAACTTACGTTCACTATGCTAAACTACCAATTCATCATCAAGAAAAGAGATCTAAATATTTGGATGGAGTGTCTGGAGTTTCATGCAATCATCGAAATACACTGATTCCCAGCAGGCATAATTTATTTGCTATATGCGAAGAACAGAGAGATAGCTCTTCGAAACGCTGACAGGTGAAACTTCCAGTATTCTTCTCTGTCGGTCCGAATAAGGTCACGAAGTATTAGAAATACTTCAGTCAAGAATGTATTGCAGTAAGTAAACATCTGAGATGTTTTGCTTCCTTCATCGACGAATTCGCTGAAATCCCTATTGATTTCTTCCAAGGCATTGGAGATCTGTGCAACATTTTCATTCGTCTGTTTGTGCACATGATTGTTGCAGTGATCTCAATAGTGTTGCCGACCGACGAGACGAGATTTAGCCTGTTGTAGCGACCCATTTTTGGTTGGTCGCAACATATCTTACCCTCTCCTCTTTTTTGTGTGTCTTCTTTTTTTGCTCGTGCTTTGTCGGTAATATTTTTTCGTCTTCGGCTCTCTTCAAAGGGTTTTATTTGTCCAGATGACAGTAAAGCCGATTCATTCAGATCCTCTTTTTCATTGTTGTATTGGCGGGAGTATACCTTCATTTTATTACTTAATAATTTCATTGCATATTTTATTGCCTTGTTTCTTAAACAATTTTTCTTTCGTTTAAAATCTTCAAAAAGAAATAGAAAAATCTGATTGTTGTTTAATTACGTTAAGAATTTAGTTGGCTAATCCACACCCCCTTTAGTTCTTGTTGTTTGATACGATCCTCTTCTGTCATTGGCTGAGGCCAGTCAGTAGTTCAACTATGGTCGTCGAGTAGGAAAATCTTCACAAAAATATACTGCCTACCAAAATTATATTTAAAGTAAATTTATAAAGCAGAACTATATCTAAAGGTTTTATTAATATATTAAGCAGCCTCTTCTGATTGAAGATATCGATTTTGGGAAGCGGTATTCTTCAAATTCTTAATGGTAGAAACTGAAAATTGAATTCTACAGTTGGCGTTTTGCATCGTCCATATTAGATGACCCTGGAAGTGCACAACGAGAGGTTTTTGTGTTGTTCATCAGTGTGTGAGGTGATTTCTGTGATATATGTGGTGTGCAGTGGGGTTTCTTGTTTTTCTTAAAAATAAAATATATCAGTTGTAGTTCTAAACTCCTTTTTCTTCAGTGTGAAAGTGATTTAGTGCACCTTCAGTATGTTAGTGATCTGTGGTTTTGGTGGAAGCATGTGTGAAGTGGATATGTCCGCTTAAGCTGGCAGGCGCCGGAGGTCGGTTTACTATCAGGTAAGTATGGCTAATGTCTTAAATTTCCTTTTTCTCTCTCGGAAATCCAAGTCTGTTTCACCTACATTTAGATAGCGAAATTTCAGCACGAAATATTGTTTCGAATGCGTTGAATATTTTACCTTGCACTATAGTTCATGCTACCTTTTAAATGAACGTTCTTTTTGCACTCAGCATTTTGTTTGCTCTCTTTTTCGGAAACTGATATGATTTAAATTGCACGAAATTTCTACAATCTGTCCGTTTTTGTTAAACGCAAGGTTAAAGGATTTGTAATGTTTTATTTCGGTAAGCATCAAAGCTTAAAGCTTCTTCGTTACATCCGCAAACCGTATGTCAGTTCGCTCATGGAAATTCGTCCTGTAAATTTACACCTAACCTAGCTATAATATATTTTGTTTGTATTATCAGAACGAAGGTTAGGTTGTGTGAAATTTAAAAATTGGAAAATTACATACGAAATGTTTGACAACTATTTTGAAATATTAAAATAAATTTCTGCCCAGTCGCTATATTTGTAAATAAATCCTTTTCGTAGAAATAAATGTTACGCTTCAGTGATTGTGCAAATTTTGTTTAAGTGGGATAAAGTGTAGAATGTCTACCACATTTAGAAAATAAAAGTAACCTAATCTTTTTTGGAAAATAAGAGTGGGAAATCTTGTCTCTGTTCTCAGGCATTGCATTTCTGTAAATAATCAAATTACCATTTGTTATGTGAAATTAACAGCATCTTTAAAACTAGTTTTGATGTACTAAATATTCTCTTTAGAAACTTTTTTTCTTCCAAGAACTTCAGCAATTAGTCTTTTTGCACTGCGTATGTCATTTTTAAGAAAAATAAATTACATTTGACCAGTTATTCCTTGTGTCAAGGGTTTTGTTATGAAGTAGGTAGTTTACCATCACTGTGGTATTGCTGTAAAGGTTCCCAACCGTTCGTCATTTCAGTCCGCGAAATGTTATTTCATGTGTATGTAAGAAAGTAATTTAAGATGAAGTTAAAGTGTGATATTTTGATTCAGTACTTCTGCAAACATTAGCGAATAGTCAAAGCAGTTAAGTTTACCTAAATTTCGTGATTAAGGTTAACTAGTGTGTTGTTGTGTTGAGTCTTGTACTATTTTAGGAACCTAGTTGCGTTAGGTCACTAATAGTTGCGTTAGGTTGTATTCTGCCTTCCTGTGGGATGATCGGGCCTGCGTCTCCCCCCTCTATTTTGGTGCCTTTTCCCTTCGTGTTTTAGCCTTCTGCTTTTTGCCAACTTTCTGCGTTTTGGCAGTTCTTTCAGGCTTCTTCCATGAATACTTCGTGGTACTAGACTAGTGTGTGTTCTGTTCTTGGCTGAAGCAGGGTGCTGATGGGTCTCCCTGTCCTCAGGTCCGATAACGGTTCTCTTTCGTTATATGTCTTCTCCTGTGGCGTAATGTAGGATTGTCTCCCAGGTAGGTTTGACCGTGTTATGTGAAGTTTGGGTAATCTCCCCTTTTGACAACAGGGTTCCTCGGGCCCGCTTGTTTACTTTTGAGTCTACCTGCCTTTGTGGAGAAGCTGTGGTACATTATACAGTCTCGTCTCGGAAATATCTTGTCCGGAGAGTGTCTGGTCTCCAAATGGTTTATACTTTGCATTACGGGAGCTCTGTCTCGTCTCGTTTGCTATAGCTATTTCTCTGTTTCGCCTCGTCCCGTGGCAACACTAGATCGCATTAATTAACGCACTTCAGAATACTTTTGTTTCATTGCAATAGTCACTGCAGAAAAACTGTTGAATCTGAACTACTTCCTCAAGTAAAAACGTACCACGAACTACATAACGACAGCCACTAAGAATATTTTCCACTACCTTTGGTCCAAATGTTTCAATCACTATTTCCTCTACGCCACTGTTTTATTGATACAGTCCGATGCAATTAATGGCAACTTTAGACGCATGAAATGAACTCAGTCCGGGAAAAATGTTAAACTTTTTTCTCAATGCTGTATTTCTCTAGCAATCCCGTGCACTCCTTCATCATACGATAATTATCCCGATAGCTGATGAACTTGATACAAGGCACCCAGAAAATTCAGCATTTTTGTATCTACAGAGGAGAGATACGTATCTGAATGAGGTAAAATAGGGTTGTAACCATATTGGTGTTTGGCAGCAATCTTGTTGTTATCAATGAATTAACAGAGCTCCAGGAAGGAATTTTGGATATATCATCTTCATCGAACCCAGAATCGCTCGCACAGAAGTCGAGCGCGCTACCGACTAGGCTACGCAGACTTCATGTAAAAATGTTTGAATCACCAAATTGTCTGAAAGTTCGACCAAAAAGACCTTGTTGTTCGATTTTGTAGAAGCTTATTGGTTTTTTAGTCCAGGACGCCATATTGAATTTTGGCAGCCATATTGGATTTCCAGAGCAATTCTAAGCTTAGCAACAATGATATTTGAATTCAGCATACTTTTTCAGTAAAACTAGATAAGTTGCATATAATTTTGCAAAAATGCCGTCAATGTAATTTTTAAATCCTTTTTCGAAAGTTGGTCTAGTCTAACAAGGGGACTACCGCAAGTGTTACAAACCGATTGAAACCAAATTTGTTGTATGAACATGGCACACCCCAGAATTAAAAAAAATATGGTAGCAAAAACTGCTCCAATTACCCCCTTGTGATATTTTGGCCCCCTAGCCGAATAACTCACTCACTGACCTAGACATCAATATTCCCAGGCCAAACAGCTAAAGCTAGAAACACAGAGCCGAGACGCTGAGGCTAGAGACACCAAATATTGACTCTAATGAGGAGGTTACGAAACAGAAAAGAAATTTTGGAAAAGTCGCAATCTTGAATCCAATATGGCGTGTAAATATAAATGCCGACAGTATATGCACAGTCCGAACTACGGAAGCTAGAAATACCAAATTTGGAATGAAGGCCAATCATCAAACGTAGATTACGAAAAAAATAAAAATATGCAAGAAGTCGCCATCTTGAATCCAATATGGCGGACTAGAATGTATTTCACAATGGCTGGGGCTAGAAACACCAAAGTTGGCACAAATTTTGATTATCAAGAGATGGTCACGAAATGATAAAGAAATTGGGAAACAGTCGCCATCTCGAATCCAATATGGCGTCCGAAATAAAATATTGAAGGTATATGCACAGCCCAAAGTACTAAAGCTAGAAATACCAAATTTGGCATAAATGTTTATGAGAATGGGTAGGTAAAGGAAAAAAATGTCAAATGGTGAAAAGTTGCCATTTTGGATCCAATATGGCGGCCTAAATAAATAACCAAAGTGTATGCAGAACTCAAACGACTGACGCTAGAAACACGGAATTTGGTATAAATATTCATTTAGGTAAAGGGGATAATACGAAAGTTTGCAACGGTTGCCATCTTGATCCAATTAGGCGCCGTCATGAAATATGAATCTTTCCCTTCATATTCCTTTGCTCGAAACAACTACTAATGGGAATAAGAATTAAACCAACACAATGAAGTTACGGAATGCTTGCGTCCGTTGTATATATAATGCGAAACGCTACGAAGTGTGTGGACTTTTTAAAACATTTTTATTATTGTACTAATATTACATCATTACAGTACACTCCCGACTATACGGCCTAATGTGGCGGAAGGGTAGGTCTGATAACACACAAGCCGGATAGTCCGGCGTTCTATAAATATTTACTCACTTCCTGTCCCCCTCCTCGCCATGATATTAAAAACCCATGTTACACATTGTAAGTTCCCTGTTATATACTGTATACCGTACATACAATTTCAAAATACCCAAAACATTAATGTAACCTGTAAGCGTAATTCGCTTTTGTCTACTTTTGAGGGGGTTTTGCCCCCTTTTCGTTACTTCATTGTGTTGGTTTAATTCTTATTCCAATTAGTAGTTGTTTCGAGTAAAGGAATATGAAGGGAAAGGTTCATATTTCATGATGGCGGCCATATTGGATCCAAGATGGCAATCTTTGCAAACTTTGGTATTATCTCCTTTATCTAAATGAACATTTATACCAAATTCCGTGTTTCTAGCTTCAGTCTTTTGGGTTCTGCATATACTTTGGTTATTTATTTAGGCCGCCATATTGGATCCAAAATGACAACTTTTTTACCATTTTACGTTTTTTCCCTTTACCTACCCATTCTCATAAACATTTATGCCAAATTTGGTATTTCTAGCTTTAGTACTTTGGGCTGTGCATATACCTTCAATATTTTATTTCGGACGCCATATTCGATTCAAGATGGCGACCGTTTCTCAATTTCTTTAACATTTCGTGACCAATTCTTGATAATCAAAATTTGTGCCAACTTTTTTGTTTCTAGGCCCAGCCATTGTGAAGTACATTCTAGTCCGCCATATTGGATTCAAGATGGCGACTTCTTGCATATTTTTATTTTTTTCGTAATCTACGTTTGATGATTGGCCTTCATTCCAAATTTGGTATTTCTAGCTTCCGTAGTTCGGGCTGTGCATATACTGTCGGCATTTATTTTAGGACGCCATATTGGATTCAAGATGGCGACTTTTCCAAAATTTCTTTTCTGTTTCGTAACCTCCTCATTAGAGTCAATATTTGGTGTCTCTAGCCTCAGCGTCTCGGCTGTGTTTCTAGCTTTATCTGTTTGGCCTGGGAATATTGATTGATGTCTAGGTCAGTGAGTGAGTTATTCGGCTAGGGGGCCAAAATATCACAAGGGGGTAATTGGAGCAGTTTTTGCTACCATATTGTTTAGTTCTGGGGTGTGCCATGTTCATACAGCAAATTTGGTTTCAATTTTGTAACACTTGGGGTAGTCCCATTGTAAGACTATAATGAATTTTACTATAATGAAGTACGAATTTTAAACACATTATAACAACGTGAAACACAAAGGGGAGACTAGAGCTAAAATGGGATGCGGTATCTCTCTCTCCTATATTAAGGAAAGATGCTGCATGTTTAATGAAGAGGAATGCCGCATGAATCAAAGCACAATTGAAAAAACAACAACAAAAAACAGCACATTATGTTGGGGTGCAGGTCGTCACAGAAACACAAAGGAAAACGGACAAGTAGAATAATAGCAGGGGCCATTGGCGTAACTTTCGGGCCCGCAATACAGGGGGGATTAGGTTAAAGGGGTGGGGGGTTACTTAAGAAATTTAGTTTCGATGTCCAGTAACTTGCCTTTTTTACATATAGTTTTGTTGTTTTATTTCCGACATAATAGGAAAGAAAAATGTGTATAGAAGTTAATAGTTTGAAATGTATTAATTCAATTGAAATACGCGTTTTTTTATTTACTTTGGCGCAAACAGTCTATACGATCCTAAGCTTTGGGTCATGCCAAAGAATAACCAATGCGACTTGTCGGCCAGGATCAATGATTTGGGTGGAGGGTGGTCTTGATAAATCAAGCGCTATTTCAACAAGTTGACATCTGGCATCTTCACTTCAGCATTTTTTAATTCCAACATTTTTTGGCCTACCACTTCTTTGATTAGGTCAAGAGCACTTTCGCCGTTGGCAGATTTTAAGCAAAATAGCGAAAAGAAAGAATTAAGGATACAGAAGGTATTAAAGTAATAAAACTTACGGTTCATTTCCGTCTACGAATTCCCCCGTCCTTTCGGTTGGAAACAAGAGGGGCCTTTGTCTGACCCTCTGAGTCATGGTACCGGTATCTGAACCAAACATGTTTGTTTTCTAAATTTGAAAGTTGTTTCCTTCTTCCTCTGGTTGGTTGTTTTTCCGGTTTTATTTCGGGTTCAAACTAATGCTTGGATCGTGTGTCGCCGTGAAATGTGGCGGTATTTCTAAAATAAAATTTCTTAAGTACTTACTTTCATTCGAGTTTCAACATCAAAGATAATTCACTTGCTGTTTCGTGTGTTATGTCGTGTTTTCAAGTGTCTCTGTGTGTCTTCTCGTGCTAATCTAGTTTTGCATTTTACTTATTGCTGCTTTTCCATGTTCTCCATTGAGATTATTTATAGCATAGCTGATGAGTCTCTGTTACTAGCGTGTTTAATAATGAGTACTGCAAATTCTAAATTTTTAAGTGGTGCTCAGGATAGAAAATTAGCTCGCGAACGGGAGGAAGCTGCTAAGATGTTCAAAATTTCAGCTTTCTTTGAGGAACCACTGGTAAGTTCAAGTAAGATCTCATCTAGTGACGAAGATGTGATAATAACTTATACTGTCAGTGACAATACAAAGTCGAGTGATAGTAGGGTCTACTTCTTGCAGCAATTTAGCAGTGAAATATTTATTTTCCGTGGTATTTGTTTGAAAGTAAGATTGATGCTGTTGATTTATTTATTTATTTGTGCACCTTCAACAAAGATGTATATCTCCAGTTAAAGAAGGCATATACAGTTTACTATTACAAGATACTGTAATGTAAATATAAATTAAAATATAGAAATAAGAATACAAATTTACAACTTCATATATTTGAGGTAAGGCATCCGGTTGTTAAAAAAATTACAAATCTTCGGAATTCCAGAAGATCTGCCGTTTAGGTCCTCGATGCCACCTCATTCTTTCAATAACATTTTTTTTAATAGTACAAAGAAAATAAAATATAAAGAGACAACTATAAAGTAACACCTACATCAAGAAAAAATTAACTACGATTCATAAGTAGCTACAAATAAGTGTAAATATGGAACACAAAGGAGAATACAAAGTTTTGGTTGGTTGTATTTAAGGAAAGGCATCCGGTTATTCCAAAGATGACAGATCTTCGGAAGTCCAGAAGATCTGCCATTCTGGCCCCGGCTGCCACCGTACTCTTTCTGTAACAAAAACTTAGATTAAGGTGAAACTAAGAAAAAGAGAGAGAAGAAGAAATAGAATGACAACAGCAAACAAAACTGACTATGATTTAAAAGTACCTACAAATATTGTGCTATTATATAAAACAATGATTTGCTTAAAATTAACTTTGTTATGCTATATGTCATGAGCCAATAGTTTTTTTCAGTAATTTTGTGTATATTGAAAATGTTAAACTGAAATCTAGATCTCGACATTTGTTCAATACATTATTGTACATTAAACAGACTCTGAGGAGTGGTGAAGATTTGTGTTTTTCTGTTCTTGGAATTGCAAATGATAATAAATCTCTGGAACGAAGATTACATTTTCTGATGTTAAAATTGATTCTACATAGGAATGTCGCGTTATCAAGAATACCATTTACAGTTTTGTATAGGAATATCTGCTCGGATATTTCCCATCTGCTTTTCAGAGTAACGTAATTAAATTCACATAGCAATTGTTTATAAGGTATTTTTGATCTATAAGCCGATACATGATATTTTTTATAATAAAGAAATCGTTAAAACTTTTTCTGAATTTGTTCTATTCTCTTTTGCTGTGATTGATATCTGGGTGACCAAATGACTGATGCGTATTCCAGTTTACTTCTTACCATATTATTGTATAATACACTAATACAATATATATTATTAAAACATTTAGCATTTCTGATTATAAATCCTAGTTTTTTGTATGCATCGTTAACTATCTGCGATGTGTGCTTTTCAAATGACATATTAGAGTCAATACTAACACCAAGATCCTTAATAGAACACACCTGTTCAAGTTTTTCATTATTTATGGAATACGTATAGCGTTGAGTGAATTTAGCCCCAGAGAAAATCGTGGCAAAGCATTTTTTAATATTGATATTCAGGTCATTAGTTAAGCCCCATTCATGTAGTTCATTTACATCTATTTTCAGTTGTATAGCATCTTGTGAGTTTCTAATTTCCTTATATAATTTTACATCATCTGCGTACATTAGACACTTAGAATATTTAATTTTGTTTGGGAGATCATTTATGTACATAATGAAAAACAAAGGTCCTAGATTGGAGCCCTGGGCACTCCTGAATGAAAGATATTGACTGATTGTATGTAACATACTGTTTTCTATTATTAAGATAAGATGAGAAAAGCCTCAATAGTTGAGAAGATAATTCAAATTTTGATAATTTTTCTAATAATATACAATGATTAATCTTATCAAATGCCTTAGCAAAATCTACATATATTGCATGAACATCGATATTTTCATGAAATCCATTGTAAATGTCCTATACAAAATTAATGAGATTTGTTGTAGTTGATCTGTGTGGGAAAAATCCATGTTGATATTCAGTTATGTAATTCTTAACATGGTTGAAAACTCTATTATAAAGAATTTGTTCAAAAACTTTTGCTGGTGCACACAGAATAGCGATAGGTCTGTAGTTTTCTATTTTTGTTTTATCGTCACCTTTAAAAATAGGAGATATAAGTGTTATCTTCCAAAGACTTGGAAAAGTTGCAGTGCTTAGCATCAAATTGTATATCGTACATAATGGAAACATAAGGATTTCTGAACATGCTTTCGAAACATAGAGTGGGATTCCATCCGGGCCACAAGTTTTCTTTGGCTTTAACTTCTTAATTGCATCTTCATATTCACTATTTGTAATTCTGTTAACATCAAGAGTATAATTTACGATTAAATTACCAGTTTCATTTATCTTATGTGAAGTCGGAAAAGTTGCGTACACTGATTCAAAATATCGTGCAAACCCATCTGCAATATATTTACTAGTTTGTAATACTCTATTTTCTAGTGTAAATACATGGTTACCAGAATAGTTTTTACCTCTTTTATTTTGCACAAAACTCCAAAAGCATGCTGCGTTATTTTTAACACCTTCTTCTATTTCTTTCACATAAGTACTATAAGCTTTCCGTATCATTATCTTGGTTGTTTTTCTAAGTTGCTTGTACTTTAACTCATTTTCTTTCGAATATTTCATTCGTTTTCTGTGATATTCTTTTTCCTTTAGTTGAGTAATAATTTCTTTGGTAAACCAAGTAGGATATTTATTATTTGTATAGAACCTCTTCAGTGGTATGGTTGCATTAAATACAAAATTCACCCTATCGTAGAAAATATTAATTGCTTCTTCAATATTGTTACAATTTTTTAAAGAAGACCAATCAGAATCGCGAAACATTTCATATAATTGATAAAAATTCGCTTTTAAAAAATTATAATTTATAGTAATATTCTTTTCTACGCTACATTGATCTACTTTGGTGTTTAGATTCACGATTAAAGCAGGATGATGATAATCGATATTAACAAGAGGCATTTCATCCCTATTAACTAAAATATTATGTACATTAGTTGAAACTAAGTCTAGGGTTCTGCCGTTACTATTTTCTATATATTATTTATAGACTGTATGTAAATTATAAAGACTTAAAAAGTTTGCTAAAGCCCTGTAAGATACACTACTTTCCAATAGATTAAGTTGAGAGTCAATAATTAATGGTAAATTGAAATCCCCAGCTATTATTATATTGTGATTTTGAAATTCTTCATTTTGTTCAAATAGTTTATAAAATGAAAGATATTTATCTATAGAAGACGATGGTGTGAAGTATACTGTAAAAATATAATATATGCTATTATTTAATTTTACTTTTACACATACAACCTCTAAGTTGCCATCAACCTTGATATTACTGGAAGTATAGTCACTTTTTATTGCAATCAGTACGCCTCCTCTTTTCTTATTATCTGAACTATCACAACGATACTTGATGTTCTCTCATGTGTGTTTCTTTTAAACGGCTTTGTGAGGTTATGTGAGTCTATTTCTTTGCTAAATGAAGGGTGGAAGTTCCAGACGTTCTTAATGCCAAATGTGAAACTTTACGGAAGCAACTGAATATATTTATTTAACTTAACATAACTTACGCCTTCCAACATTGTTTTCAACTCTTCCTAATTGATTTGGCACCTGGAACAAGGATGGGGACATGCGGGTAAGCACATCGAACATGCTTGTGGGCAGAAGATTCACGTGTTCTTGTTCTTCGTGTAAGGAAGAAATACCGCGATGATTCCAAATGTTAGATATGAGATAGTTTGTGCGCTTTCTTTCATGATTTTACTTAGTTTCACCGAAAATAGTATTAAAATAGAAGTTATCTTAAAGGACTAGGTTACCCTTTTAATCTTCAGAGGGAAGAAAGAGAACAAGCAATGTTGAAACGTATTATTGTGATGTATGAATGAAATCTAAAATGGCCGACGACACTTTAGACCACGGCTTATTTATTTGAGGCGGGGATTTCATTGGCAAGCTATGTCGGATTTTCAAATAAATTAACTTGACTAAGTCTCGCCCTGTTTATTTACCTACTAAGAAGTCCATATAGTTTCTTATACAATGATACACGGTGTCAAACATTATATACACACCAAGAAATTTTGAAACAGATTTATGAGCATCATATTTTTTAAAATAAACATATGTTATTTTCGATAAATCTTTGGTATTTGTATTAACTCATCATGGATGTTAAAAGGTGGGACAGAGAGTGGCCATTCTGGTTTGTCGCGGGGGACCCACACGTCCTTGGTTACACTACTGGTTGGGGCCCAGGAACATCCCCTAAAAGGTAAAGATGCAAGCTGTCATGCAATACTATCTCAGGAAATATGCTGCTGCGTCGTAATAGAGCAACAAAAGTAACGAAAATGCATCGACCAGATACACAAATCTTGAAGTGGGATGTGGAGAAGGGTTGTATGAAGTATAAGTGTAGTTTATGAAAATACGAAGGGCGCAAGAAAAGTAATTCGACAAACATGCGGAACATATCTCATGACTATCGTTTGTGGGGAAACTATAGTGTTTATAACCTATGTGAAAGAAGAAAAATGTGATAACGAACTGCAGGCAGGATTAAGCAGGACTTACCAGGAGAAACGTTGCAGCAGGACGCCTGTGATCTTGCCAAGTGAGGTGTGGGGAACATTAGTGTGGAGAACAAGCACATAACGAGAAAATAAGAGGTGTTAATTTGAACTGAGTTGTACAATTAAAACATAATTGGACAGTGAATTGCATTTCTAGATGGCCTTTGAGCATCTTTGGCTCAGGCCGGGATAGAAAGTTAACATGATGGTGGGAGCGAAGATATCTAAGTGAAGGAAATAAACCATCCCGAAATTTGCCAGGTATGATTATGGAAAAAAGTCAGTCACAAACACACGATGGTGCATTAAGGTGTTCCACATTCCGGTACCGTCTCTCCTGTGGATGCGAACAATTTCGTTGAATGCTGAAAACAATGCACCAACTGCGGCAAGTGCTTGCATGAAACATGTGCAATTTACCATACCATGTGCATTAACTGTGGTAGAGAACGTGTGCGGAAAAACAAATGTCAAAGTTTGGAAGTAAGTTGCTGCGTATCTTTCTTGCATGATGGGCATCTCTCCTTCATTCGTTTTGATGAGTACAAAGACAGGCTTTCTACATTATTTTCGTTCATTCGTTATTAAGTATCATTATAAGGCTTTTGTGTTAACGTTTATGTATCTTACTATTAGTACAATACCGTTCTTCTTCAACAATTTCGGTTCCATTATTCTTTCTACAACCATTTTTCAAAAAGTCCGTCTCCTTAACTTACCTTACAATATCAGAAACTTAAAATGGGACTTGGTCAGTGGTGATGGGTGCTATTGTTTGCCCGTTGCGCAACATTCTCTTTCTTAAAGTTATTTAATTTTTAATTTAATCATTCTAAAATATAGAATATGTAATAATATTCTACCCCTTGGAGTTAAAAAAAGCCATAGTTTCTTTTAGGAAGAGAAAAAAATACTTCACCAGTTCAGAGTTTAATCTTGGTGTTGTAATCCACGCGCACACGCTTTAACCCCTATCTCGCTACATAGCCTTCCCCTTCACTAAATGTTGGACTGACATTTCTAATACAATTAGTACAGTACTTGAGACGTTGCACACCAAATGCAAGCAGAACCTTTCTGCTCATTCCTCCCCTCCTAGCTTTGCATTGCTTCCACAAGGTGGCATTTGTGGCGAGGAAGAGACAAGAACTTCTCCCACGCTGCAGAAAGGTCGTCTGCTAGTTCACTTCATTTGCTCGCAATTTCTCTGTGTGTGTGAGAAAGAGAGAGAGAGAGAGAGAGAGAGAGAGAGAAAGAAAGGAAGAGCGGGAGAGGGAGAGAGAAAAAGAAAGAGCGGGAGAGAGAAAGAGAAAGAAAGAGCGGGAGAAAAATAGAGAGAGAGAAAGAGAGCACATATATATATATGTGTGTGTGTGTGTGTGTGTTAGTGAGCGTGTATATGTTCCTTCATGCTTTCAACAGCGAAGTTACCACAGATTGCTGAATCTCGCGCGCGACTTTCTGGATATTGGAGTGACTCCTTAGTGTCAGAAGATAGACGCCAGAGCAAATATTTATACTCGTATGCCCACCTCCAGTCTAATCCAATGTGGACCAAACTTTCAGTTCTACCTCAAGTTTATACGCTTCTTATCACTGTGAAAACAGTTTTTTATTTAAGTTTTAAATCCTGAGTTATTCGTATAATAGTATACTGTACTCTGTATGTGATAGAAGATACAGCAAATAATATTTACTTCATTTGCAAGAATTAAAACATGGATAAAAAAGCGGGCCACACATGATATCAAACGTAAAAAGCTGAGTTAGAACTGAAAACTTGGTCCATATTGGTTTAGATTGGAAGTGGATAAACGACATTAAGTGTCCTCTCCTCTTCCTGTCTTCATATATTCATGAAATTTTTGGCAGCATCAGCAGTCAGTCCAGTATCGCTTTTAGACAAAGGTCATTGTGGGCGACTCATGTCACTTTAATCGGGAAATAATAATTTTAAAGCTATGGCATTGTATCGTCCTATTTCAAATGCTGTGTACATACATTGTTACGCTCATCAAGTGAATCTATTTATGAGGAAAGCTGCTTTTATGAATAGAAATGTAATATTTTTTTCTCAAATTTGCAAGCTGTGTGTACTTTTTTCTCGTGGTTCCTAATCCCACCCCACCCTCATTTTAAATATTTTTCAAAATATTTAAAAAACTAATAGCACTATCAAAAATGTAAGTTCATAGCTCACTAGAGCTTACAAATTAACATGAAATACAATGGACTGCGATCTCGAGATCTTGTCCATTGATGAGTAATACGTTTTCAAAGATTATGATGTCATTATTTAATTGAAGTATCAGCACTCATCAATCGACAAGATTTCGAGATCGTTGTCCATTATGAACTTACATTTTTGATAATGCTCTTAGTTTTAGAAATATTTTGAATGTTAAAAGTGGGGTTTGGGTGGTGGAGCGAGAGGAGCCCTCTTATTGGAACTTCCTGTCCAGAAGCGTAAATACTGTCTTTGAACATAAAGAGGATATTATTCAATGCATGGATAAGATAGTGAAGAAAAATTCAAACACAATCCGTCACCCTGAAGTACTCAAGAAAACACTTATTAGCAGCCATTTTAATTTCTGACTTCCTTTTTTTTTCTCAGTAAAATAATGCTTCTTGTGGAAATTTTGTTTAATCAACTTCAAAATCGAGAAATAGCCCCTTCCTTGGCACAAAAGGAGCGATTTGCTTTGAATCAAATATTATGCATATTAAAGACCAGTTTGATGATTCGAGTCAAACAACAGAAAATATAAACACGGTATCAAAAAGGAGAAACAGTGAAAGAATGGAATGGGTAACGGAAGCAAAGGAAGTATGCGAAGCTACGACATTTTTCTAAGTTTTCTCAAAATCGTAACTAATTGACTTAACCTCCCTTTACTTGACAATCTGGTCACTTCTTCTTTTGTGTCTATGTTACATAATTACACTCTACGTTGATTGATTATGACTGATTAGCTATCCAATCCTCTTTCACATAGTGAATGTCCAGGCCCTTTGACGCGTGGTCGAGCGGAGGCGTTTTTCTTTCTACTTTTTCTGGAAGAGGGCGTCAAAACAAAATAGAGATTCCAAGAAATTTGACTGTTTTCTTGGAACAAGAGAATTTTAGAAGTCGTTTGAAAGTTATTGAAGAGGTACGTGGGTACTTCTGACTTTCGAAAGCTTGATAGCTACCCAATCAATTAGTTCTGGTCTGAAATCAGAAGTTCCTTTTCTCTTTTCTTTGATTGAAGAATATTCTTTGTTTGCTTATAGAGGTTTTATAAATTTTGAGTTTGTGAGCTGAAAGTAAGACGTTTAGGCTTTAGAAACAGTTTCTATCTTTAAATGAAAGAATGTAGCAGTTCAAGGTGTTATAGGTCAGGAGTTTTGCCTTATGAGTGTATATTTTTAGAGAAATGTTGTGAAGTTTGGAATTTAGGAAAGGCAAAGTTTCGGCCAGACGAGAAGTCACCGTGGCTTCCATGACGACGACTTGGAACTGCAAGCAAGCTTCGACGGTGGTGGAGCTGAACCTCTACAGCTCTTGGTGATCAGTGAGTGTTCGAAGCCTGGCAACCGACTTACAGTAAACTTCGGAAAGACCAGACACAGGTACCAGTTGTAACGAGGTATTTAGGTCGTTGAGGATTTTAGCTTTCTGTACGTAGGATTAGCTTAGTTTTAGGAAAGCGACGCCAGCGCTAAGCAGAAGGATTCGTTTGAGTGTTGGAGAGAGAGAGAGAGAGAGAAAAGGGAGAAAGCGATACCAGCGCTACGCAGAAGGAATCGCTTAAGGTTGCATGATTGTGTCTGGTTGTGGACTGGTCTCTGACTTTCCTAGTCTCAGAGTCCATCTTTTGTACTCCAACTTTCCCGTAGTTCACGAGATTCTCGGAGAGGAACGAGATATCTCTAGGGCGGAGTTAAACTGTCTACGTTTCTTCAATTATCCAATAATTTGGTAATTGGGTGGATACGATTATAATCGTGAAGATTGGATACGTACTGACGTCATAGAGACAGTCCCCAGTCAGCTGGATGTAAGTCTCAGCTCGTTCTACTTTGCCGAAGGGCTCGTTGTAGCGAACTCTAGTAATGACTTGCGCATGCGTACTTACTTATGGTTCTTTATTTCCATAGACGCAAGGAGAGGAAAAGCTGAAAAACTCATACTCCTGCAACTTCCACTTGTGGTCATTGGATGGTCCTCAATCTGTAGTGGGAGATTATGGTTCTCTTCTAAAAGTATTTCTTCATTGACCTGGTTTTGCCTTAAGCATAGTGGAGTAGGAATCTTCTCGTGGGAAATAGGTTTTGGAATTTTGGAATTATGTGTCTTGAATTTAAAATGTGTTTAACGTGCCTGTGTCTAACTGTTAACTTTTACATCTTTTGAACATTACAATACGGGAAACATAAATTTGATTCACATCTTAGCATTGTAGGAGGTTACGTTGGTTACATTCAGAACAAGAAGTTTACAGATAAAAGAATCTTGGTAACACAATACAATTTCTGTATAGTTGACACTTGTAACATATGAACGTTGTAACTATGGTTATATCTTGCTCAAAGAATCTGTTTCTGGATACAACATAGGGAAATACAAATCGCACAAAAATATAAATTTGACATTTCCTCCAGTGAGACCTATACTTTCTTATTTCAAGGATTATTTTAACAATAGCTACACAGAATGAAAAAAAAACATAAATGTTGCATTTATGAAAGAAGTATAAAAAATATCATTTCTGAGAAACCTCAAATATATGTTCGTGGGAAAGGGTTAATTTCAATCGAAAGCAAGAGTTTATACCGAAAACAGAAGTGACTAAACTGTCCTTGACTATATGAATTGAAATGGGAAATTAAGTCCAGAACAAATGATGACTCTTCGATGCTGTTTTGAAGAAACACAACAAAAAAATATAAAAGAAGAGGGGTTTCTTTCTTAGATGCATGGATAGGAACAGAACGAATGAATTACAGTCCTTCTGGGGTGTTTCCAGAGTCTACCTGAGGTTGGGGAGAAAAAAAAGAAAAAGAGAACTTTCGTTTTCTTTCTGGAGTTGACATTGAAATAACAAGCAAAAATAACGTTCAATTGTAGTTTGCAAGTGAAGAAGGAGAAGACAATTCAAATTGAAAAAAAAAAGAGTGTGCAATTTGAGCTTACTACACCTTAGCCGGGGGGGGGGGGCTGAGCCCCTTTAAATTTTCCTTGTCCCAATACATATATTTAATTTTATGTATGTTTCGTAAGCCCAACCCCTTCCCTAATTTTTCTTGACCCCTACTCTTTGTGGCTGGCGTCGGGCCTGAGTGTAACACCCAGTGGAGACAACCACCGGCAGCCACTGAGCTTGGTGCAGAAATGATGTAACCCGCAATTACGTTTTTTGCTTTTTAGTGTTTTTCTGACATTCGAATTCATAAAAAGAGCAAAGATTTATATGCCAAAACATCACCCTAACTTCCTTCAATAGTTTTATGTTGGCAATAATACTACATTTACCGTGTACTTGTATCTTGCGGTCCCTTTTTTATACAAATTTGCAATGCGGGTTGCACAATTTCTGCACCAAGTCCCTCATTTATTAGCAACATGTTTTATTTTAAGCATATTTTGAGGTCAAATTCAGGTGCTTATGTATCTATACCTTATACTATTGTTTTATAATTAAAAATTTTATTTCGCTACTTACAGTGATAAAATATCACAATATATAGGCCCAGGAGGAAGTCAGTCGAGACCAGCCACAATTAATTAAACAATGAAAGAAGAGACTACAATAAATGTGTAGAGTTCTTTTTATAACGTACAGATCTGGTTCCAGTTGTTTTATTATCCTCTGTGGGATATCTCTATTGATTTTGGACTCGATCGGACCAATGTAGGAGAGCTTGTGGTGGAACGGAAAACCACAATCTCTTGCCGAACGGTGTAAGCTACCTGCAGGTCTTTTTGTTTATGAGAAAAATACAACTGAACAATTTCAGTTTCCATTATCTTTGTCGGTTTGGTTACTCTGAACGTCCTTTTCAAAGGAGGATAATATTTTTATCTTCTTTTTTTACTTTTGTTTGTAGCATCTATTTAGTGAATTTTGTGTATGAGAATTAATTAGGAAATAGCGTACAAATAAGTATTACATAATATGCTCCCTAAATACTGACTTAACTACGTTAGAAGAATTTGTAGAGGGGATGGATTTTTTGTTGTTATGTTTTCATAGATCAGAACTTCTCTACTAAGTTTTACAGAAGAATGTAACTATTCAAAGTTATAATTTTCTTTCTCTTATTAAATTTACTTGTATGAGCCAGACATTCAACTATAATATAAACCCATCACATCTGAGGAATGATATCCCTCGTTGAGCACTGTTTCGTGGACAGAGAAGGGGAAGCTAACGTATGCTTTGCCCAGATATCAGACCGGCAATTGGCTGTTGAAACTGAGAGTAATCCTGTAAAAAACCCAGACAGTATTGCAAGCAGCAGAAGTCGAGATTGTTTGCTTCCCGAGCCTCGAGTCGAAGTCCGCTACCGTAACTATTAGTTATGCGAAAAATAGTATTACATATTTGGTAATCCCCACCTAGTCGCCCTCGAAGTATGAACCTTGCACGCGCACACATTTGCTCCAGCGGCTCTACCATTGTTGAAAGCAGTGGAAAAAATCATTGTTTGTAATATTTAGGAGGAGCTGTGCCGCATTTCCTGGATGCCTCCTGTCGTGGACAAAAATATCCCTTTGAACTACAGTTTCAATATGGGGAATAACTAACAGTGACAGGGACGAGGTCAGGAGAATACGGTGGCTGCGAGGAGATAGGAATGATTTTGTTGGTGAGAAATTGCTACACAACGAGGGCAATGTCTCACAACGTTTCCTCACAACTGATACAACGTTTCCAACTTGGAGCCCAAAGTCAACGCCTAACAATGGGAAGAAATGAGAAATTCTCAATAAGGCAGAAACGGCACATTGAACGAAAATTTTCTTTGCAGAAATTTGTTTCTAGCAACATGCTGGACATCAGGGGTTTAAAAGCGATGTCACCGGTTTGTCAGTGCTGCCAACCCAGTGTAAAGTTAAAATTTTCAAATGACACCACGTCGTGTTATTGGGTATTTGACATCTTCTAGTGATGATAAACAGTATCTGTAAATCACGCACGACAGTGTTGCAAACTATATATAATCACTGTTTAGTCCATCTGAAATAGACCAGCTTATTCGTTCGACCTCTTTCAAATATTATATATACATAATTATATAAAAATTATATTCAGCCGTTTTCTATCCACTGCTTGATGAAGGCCTCCCCCCTTTTTTTACACATATCTCGGTAACCTGCTATCCTTATCCATGTAGCTCGTGAAAAACTCTTGATTTCATCTACCCATCTTGCATTTAAACGTCGTCTCGGTCGTTTCTTTTATCTAGAAATCCAATTTAGTACATTTGTCGTCCATCTTCCATCTGTTCGTCTAGCTATGTGACCGGCCCATCTCCACTTCATCTTATTCGCAGTCTTGAAAGGTAATCTTCCTCTACCTTTGATTGTGCACGAATCCATTCATTTGTCTTCCTGTCCCTCTTATTTATTCCTAGCATACATCTCTCCATTGCTCTTTGTGTGACTCTTAATCTTTGAGTTGTTTGCACATTCAATGTTCAAATAAATTTTGAATGTGCGCATTCAATGTAGCCTCCCCTTGTCGTCCAGGTATACACTGGCTGAAGTGGCCTTCAATCCTACCTTACACAGGTAAAGTGATAATCTATGGTTTAGCCCCCCCGGATCATATATATATATATATACACGCTCCTGCGTAGCCTAGTCGGTAGCGCGCTCGACTTCAATGCGAGCGGTCCCGGGTTCGATTCTTCCCGATGGGTGCTCAAATATTTTTCGGTGTTGACCCAGCATCGTGAGGACAATTGGGGAGCTGCTGTGAATAAAAGACAGTGGCGATCACAGTGAGAGCTTCGGCTCTCCTCTCCCAACCCGTCTGGTCAGCGTGGGAGCAGTAGACCAACTCCTCCCTTCGGGGAGAGGCCTCATCCACTAGTGGATTGAATATGGCTGTGATTTATTATTTATTATTATATATATATATATATAGTAGTAAATCTCATTACAAAATTGTAATGGAAGACTTCAATGCGAAAGTAGGAAGGAACCAAGCATAGCAATGACACGAAAGTGGGAAACTTTGGATTTGGCAAAAGAAACAAGAGAGGAGAGAAGTTAGTGGAATTCTCAGAAGCCAACAGACTGTTGATTTCCAATACATTTTTCAAGAAACCGACCCAGAGGAAGTGGACATGGAAAGGCCCAAATGGGACCAAAAACGAAATAGACTACGTTCTATCAAATAACAGGGAAATTCTGCAAGACGTGTCTGTTCTCAACAGTTTCAAAATCTCGACTGATCATAGGATGGTGAGATGTAAGGTGAAACTAAATACTAGACTAGAGAGAAAGAAGCTTATCAGAGGAAAACCGTCAGTTTTAGATCTGGAAAA
>JAGDQP010015247.1:0-13218 GCA_022664845.1 Lepisma saccharinum | reverse complement strand
ATCGATAGCAGAAATAAAATACTGACTGAGATAATAAGACAGAGAGCCAAGGAAATAGCAGGTACCAGAAAGAAAAAAGAGAGCAAAAGCTCAGATGAAACTAAACTCTTGATGAAGAAAAGAAGGGAAATGAAAGAAGAGGAAAATTGCATAAAGAGGATTGGGTACATAGAACTAAATAAAACCGTAAGGAAGAAAATAAGAGAGGATGTACGAAGATATAACGAAAATCTTGTTAGAAATACAATCAAGGAAAACAAGAGTTTGAAGAAAGCCAAACAGCAGCTCATGATAGGAAAAAAGCAAATAATTGCAGTTAAGAGACCAGACGGGACCGTAACACGAAATAAGGAAGAAATTATAAACATATTTGAAAATTTCTACACAGAATTGTACTACTCCGAGGAAGAGCTAGGAAGTGAAGACTCATAAGAAAATGATGTAGAAGTCCCAGACGTAATGAAAGAAGAAGTGGATAAAGCACTATGAGGGATGAAGAACGGAAAATCGCCAGGGGAAGATGCACTCACAGCAGAGATGTTTAAATGGGGAGGTGAAAAAATGAAAGAGGAACTTGCTAAATTATTCTCCATGTGCCTGAGGAAGCGAGAATTACACTCAAGTTGGAACAATGCTGTTATAATTTTGTTATACAAGAAAGGAGACAAAGAACGCGTCGAAAACTACAGACGAATTAGTTTACTTACTGTCAGTCCTATACAAAATGTTCACCAAAGTTATTTTGAATCGAATTGAACGAGACTTAGATTTTAACCAGGAAAGGGAACAAGCCGGATTTCGTCGTGGATTTAGAACAATGGACCACATACAAACATTGAATGAAGTTATGGAGAGGACTAATGAATATGAACTTCCACTATGTTTGGGATTCATAGATTTTGAAAAAGCTTTCGATTCGGATTTTTTGTCAGCAGTACTTAAATCGCTTGAACATCAAGGCATCAAAAATGCATACATCAAGTTACTCCGAAACATTTACTCGACTGCCACTTCTGTCATTAGACTGCATCAAGACAGTGAAAAATTTAAAGTTGGAAAAGGGGTAAGGCAAGGAGATTCAATTTCTCCAAAACTGTTTTGTGGGGTCCTGGAGAGAGTGTTCTAGAATTTAAACTGGGATGAAGTTGGAATTAAAATTAATAGCGAATATCTTCATCACTTACGGTTCGCTGATGATATAGTCCTGTTTGCTTCAAGTGCAGAAGAACTACAAACCAGAATGGAAGAACTGAGTAACGAGAGTTCGAAAATAGGCCTTAAAATGAACTTAAGTTAAACAAAAGTAATGTACAACCAACATACTGCAGAGAAGGAAGTGAAGAGTAACGGAGAGACAATAGGCATAGTTGATGAGTATGTTTACCTAGGCCAGCTTAAAACATGGAGTGCAAAGTTGACTGATGAAATAAATAGAAGATGTAAAATGGCGTGGAGTTCTTTTGGAACACTACACTTTATTTTCAAAAGCAAACTACCAATGTGTCTGAAGCGTAAAGTTTATAATCAATGTGTCTTACCCGTGATGATGTACGGCTGCGAAACTTGGACATTGAATGCGCAAACGACTCAAAGACTGAGAGTCACACAAAGAGCAATGGAGAGGTGCATGCTAGGAATAACCACGAGGGACAGGAAAAGAAATGAATGGATCCGCGCACAAACAAAGGTAGAGGCTATAATCAAGACTGCGAAGAAAATGAAGTGGAGATGGGCCGTTCACATAGCTAGACGAACAGATGGAAGGTGGACGACAAATGTACTACAATGGATTCCTAGAGAAAAGAAACGACCGAGACGACGTCCAAATGTAAGATGGGTTGATGAAATCAAGCGTTTTTCAGGAGCTACATGGATGAGGATAGAAGCAGACCGAGATATGTGGAAAGAAAAGGGGGAGGCCTTCATCCAGCAGTGGAAAGAAAACGGCTGAATATGATATATACACGTGTATATATATAATATTCAAGAATAGTTGAAAACGGGCATTCATTCATTTCTATCCCTATCGATTAATTAATGGCGATCATTTTTGTCTTGTTGCGTATGCCAAAATTTGTGTTTATAGACGTTTTCGAAACACGTAATATCTCTGAGACTGGTTTATGATAGACATTGAAACAAAAAGCATTTCTTCCATTAAATTCTGTTTGATAATTTTAGTCCTTTTCATTAAAAGCTTAAAACGTAGTCGAAGTGGTCAAAATGGAATCCAAATACGATTGTCAAAACAGAATAAATTTGTTTTCAGCGTGCTTTTTCGCACAGAAGAGATTGAATGTCAACGTTGAATTTTTGTACACTATTACATATCAAAGTATTTTGACTGTATACTGAATATGAAGGTTGATATGTGGTTCCCTAAGTTTTTATGAATTTTGAAAATCTAAAAATTCATACTTCATGCATATTGGAGACCGAATGTCTCTGGTGGGAAAAAGTATAAAATTCTAATTCTTCACATGTTATGCACCTGAGTTTGAACGGATTATAGATTTGCAAATTGGGGATGAATAATAATCGAGCGCGCTTTGGAGACCCAATATATTCGGTGGGAAAACAGATAGAAATATAGATTTGCACACGTTATGTAATTCTGTAAGGAGAAAATATTGTAGAAATTTGAACTTTGATATTTGAATTTGAACAGATACAGATTTGTATATTGGGAATATATAATACTTGTACGTGCTTTGGTAAACATATTACCAAAACACGCATGAGCATTAATCCGCAATATACAAATTTATAACTCCATCCAGACTCAAATATCAAAGTTGAATTTTCTACCATATGTTCTCCTTATATAAGTGCATAACACGTGAAGAATTACATTTTTATATTTTGTCTCACCATATTATATTTGGCTTCTAATGTGAATAAAATATTAATTTTTGGATTTTCAAAAATTCGTAAAAAATTAAGGAACCACAAAACTATATATTCAGTACGGTATACTTTAATGTGTAATAGTGAGGAGAATACAGTGGACGGAAAAGGGGGTCGACAACCATTGGTCTGTGGGTGTAGTGGTTCCAATATACTGAATTTGATGATATCTTATGAACTAGCATTTTGAGTGTTGTGAAATACGGCCCATTCACAACTGTTATTCGAAGGTGTCAAACAATGAAAAAAAAAACACGATTTAAAATAAAAGACATTTACGCAAATAAGCCTCTATTCAAATATATGAATAACAGGGTAAATTACATGAAGACAACAGTGCACCCCGAAACTCGTCAGCACACATCACCTGCGCTGCATCACAGCTCATAAAGGACTCTTAACGACTGATTACAATGCACACTCCAAAGTTTAATTAAGTCATTGCCCGCCGCAGAAGGTACAAAGATCAACCTCACTCTCCGCCTTATCACACTGGTAGTTAACGTTCATTTTTTCCTTTTTCCTTTTATACAATTCAAATAGATGGGAGGAACTCAGCAACCCCACATCGGCCGTTCCACCTACCTTCCTCGCTCCGGGATCCTGTACAGTAGATCGGGATTATAACAGTAATGGGACCGGAAGTTATAATAGCATTCTGACATCATATAGTTGTTGCGTAATACGTGCACTGCTAATAAAACATCCAAACCGCGTTGCAAGTTGGCTCGGTGGATGAGTAGATAATAAGGCTGCATGTTACGTAGCAGACCCGGGTTCGAATCCCTGTGGTGTCTAGTTGTATTTTGTTTCTTCTGTCAAAAACATTTTATATGCTCACATCTATTATTGGTAAATTGGTTACCAAGGGTTAGGTTAGGACAATCAGGTTCGGTTCCTTCTTTTTGTCCATTATACGCGAAAGGACATGATTATAAAAGGAAATGTCCCTGAACAGGAAGTTACGTTTCATCATGCTCATTACGGTTATGATTTGGATGTCTGCACAGTACCTTACGCAATCACTTAGACGGTGACGAGAAGAAGCTTTGTTTCTCTCTACAAAAGTTCCTGAAAACGATGATAAATGAAACTAAGCTGACGTCTTCCATCCACTATCCAGCACGTATGCGTTACGTAGTACTTTCCAATTTCTTGGATGCTAAGATATTTTCACTACATCGTTTGGCGCCCCCGCAACTCGTTGTCCTGTTCACTATTCGCACTGACCTAAGGCAGACTCCGTTCTATTCTATTTCCTTCCCCCAATAAGAGTGATCAACACCACCTCGAGAAAGAGAAGCGTCACTTGAGGTGGTGAAGTGATAGGTTTCATTTTTTTCATTCAGGTCCACAATTCAGAGCACATTACCACCCAAATAATCAGCTTAGCTCCAAATATTTTCTTTACAAAATATTTACACGTTACATTAGTGTTGTAATATATTCAACATTATTAAATTATAACGCGGACTTTTCTTTAGGAACAGCATTCATGCGTTATAGTAGAGATTCTGTCGGCTTATGGAGTTAGTATTGTATTATAGTTTCACTGTCATATTGGTCACGGACTACAAAATACTCGAAGTCATCATACTTCAAAGCTCCCTTACGGTAACAAAAGATCCGCATCTGATAATGGCTATTTTCAAGATGGTGTTTGTCCTTTCCAGATATGCGTAGATCGGTATGTATAATGAAAAATATATTAATTTCCTCCCATCTTTAGAATCCGTAGATCTGACTCTTCATTTTTACTCCCTTAATATGAACATTATGTGAAGTTAATCATGGATAATAGCGTTTGGGTACAGCCTGGCACTGTTAAAGTTTACTGGGCGTTGATTTTGGTGAATACATCATGAATAACAGTACATACGGGTACGTGAATACATTAAGTTTGTTTTCTTTGTGTAAGAAACAATCCTGTTTCCTCTTACTATTATTAATACATTATTTTGCTTATGTGATACATGCCTGCAAGAAAGGAACACCATCCTCTGAAAACATGTTGTTAAAAAGATTCTTTTTATTTATTTATTATTTTTTTTCTTTTTACAAAAAAAAAGAAGAAACAAGTTTAACAAACTGGTGCCTCGCGAATTCAAATTTATCTATCGAAGAGAGAGAGAGAGAGAGAGAGAGAGAAAGAGAGAGAGAGAGAGAAAGAGAGAGAGAGAGAGAAAGAGTCATTATAAAGCGTGAAGCACGATTACCTTCATATAGTAGACGCCGTTCCCAATTACGAATCGACTGAGTTTTAGAAATTACAGGCATCGTAATGTCTGGTCTTGTGCCCTAACGGTACTTCTCACGTCAGACGAGTTTCAATTTCCGGCCTTTTTTCCTTTCTTTTTTTTACCCCTGATAATCAGAGTACACACAGGAGACATGTTGTCAAGCAAGGTAGTTAAAAATGCAAGGAAAAAGTTGCACTTCGTAACTACTCATTTCCCAGTATATAGGCCCTCTATAGTCTATCGCCTATATTGACTACGTCATTATTCAGGTTTGACTTGTACCTCTTTCCTCAATTAAATTAATTGTTATATTGATATCAAAGGTCGATGATGTCTATATTATTAGAAATGATTTGACTAGTTCTGAATTAACGTAATTCAAACATTGTTGCAAGCCTCACAATGGTTCTGGATCGTTCTACTAATGATGGAATTCAATTGTGGTAAAGTAATTCTTGGGTTGCTTACGGGGTGAAGATGCTTCATAAATTCACAATCCTTTATACGTATTAAGCTTATTGAAACTTGTGTAATACAAGATAGTAGCTTATTTCCGTATTTTCTCTCTCTTTACTACAATCCTCCGTATACCTTTATGACATAATTTAATTTTATGTTAATTGAAATCTAATTATACAACATAAGATACAATTTTGAAAGGTTACGGCATATTTGAAACTGGATACCATCACTACTTAAGATCATAAATAAAATATTCATTACTCCCGAGAATAGCTGAAGTACTCTCACATGAATACCTATCATTTTCTAGTGTTATTTCACAGACGATTCGTGTGAATAATGTGCTTAGTGACCTAAGTGATAAAAGTATACACCTCTTCCCTGACAACTTTCAAACTCGTGTGCATAGTTAGCAAACAATGACTCCTCTGTAGAAAAGCGAAAACATACACCCTCCATTCCAAAAGAAACCGAACGTTTTAAAAAAACAAAAAAACAATGTACATTTTGGAACAAATCATTTTTATTAATCAATGTATTCCCCTTCTGCATCGATACACATATTTGCACGCTCCAACAAGTTGTCAAACGACTTCTCCATGTCCTTTATTGGAATGGTCTTTAGGACGGCGGTCGTCGCCTTCTCAATGGCTTCAATCGATGCGTGCCACTTTCCTTTCATCGCCAAATGCAGTTTCGGGAACAGATAGAAATCGCACGGAGCGAGATCTGGTGAATAGGGCGGATGATGCAAACGAATAATGTGATTTTTGACCAAAAATTCAGTTACAAGTCGCGAACGATGTGATGGTGCATTATCGTCCAAAAGAGTCCAACTGCCGATTTCTCGATATTCGGTCCGAATACGACGAATTCTTGCCAGCAAACGCTTCATGACGCCCAAGTAAAACTCTCCAGTGACTGTCTGGCCGGGCTGAACAAATTCTTTGTGGATAATTCCTTTTGAATCGTAAAAACAAATCAGCATCACCTTCACTTTTGACTTCACCAAGCGACTTTTTTTGGGTGGTCCTTCATCCGGCGCTCTCCATTCAGCACTTTGCCGCTTTGTTTCGGGCTCATATTCAAAACACCACGTCTCGTCACCAGTTACAATCGATTTCAAGAAGTTTCGATCCTGCCGAGCACTTTTAACAATGTCTTTGCAATGCGCAATTCGATCAACTTTTTGGTCTTCGGTGAGTTTGTGTGGTACAAACCGCAAATTAACCTTCTTAAGGCCCAAAACTTCGGTCAAAATGCGGTATGCGGTTGTTTGAGGAATGCCTAATTCCATTTCAATAACTTTCACCGACGCTTTTTTGTTATGTTTGATGAATTAACGCACTTTTTCGATGTTTTCTTCCGATAATCCGGTTCTGGGACGGCCTGATCTTTCGTCATCATCCAGCGTCTCTCTACCCGATTTGAATCGCCTGAACCACTCGTAAACTTGCGTACGGGATAGACACTCATCACCATATGCATTTTGTAGCATTTGGTGCGTTTCAGTAAAAGGTTTACCCAGTTTAACACAAAACTCAATTGCAGCTCGTTGTTTGAAACTCATTTTCCGACCGATGTACACAACACACTGACAGTTGAAACGCAATAACTTTGTTGCCGTGCATCAAAATGTCATGACATTTATACCAGTTGTCAATGAGGGACTACGCCATCTACCGGTAAAATATTACAACAGATGGCACTAGTGGTACTATTTGTTTTCAAAAGTTCGGTTTCTTTCGGAATGGAGGGTGTATTTTTTTAAAAAAATATTTTAAAGTATTATTTCCATAATGGTTAGAATTTTTATTACAATTCATGGGGATAAAGGCAATATTTTTCATTCAACTTCGTATATAATATATTTAGAACGTCAATGTTTGTGACAAAGATGGAAGACACAAGTAAGTTATATCGATATTGAGGTTTCATTTGACCGAGAACTATAATTTTCTTATATATTTTCTTCACATTTCTATTTTATCCACATTTCTCTTCCATTTTATTCCGGTTTTCTATTTCACATTTGCAACATCATAACGCAGTCTTTTTATAATCCTTTACTCTTAATATCTTCAGTAGCACAAAGACGCGTTTCAAATGCTGACAAAAACGTGGTTCCTCAACAATAACCAACGGATTAAAACATACGATACTTTTTCTTATTTACAGTTCATATTCTAGAGGCAGTATGTGCCTTGTAGCCATTTTGTACTAGGAAATAACAGAAAATAGAAATAGGAGAAACGAAAGCAAATATAATAGATATAAGAAAGATTTGATATTAAGGTAGCTGCCTAATTGCAGAGTTTAAGAAATATAATTTTTGAAATGTAAAATTCTGGAGATATTAAGTCAATGAGTGATAAAATGTGGTAAGTCGGATTAAATTTCTTTTCTAAAGATAACCTTGGAATTTTTATGTAAAAGTAATCGTTGCACCTGAGTAGCAATTCTTAAACTTTATGCCAGTGAATATGAAATACTCGTTATTTAATCCCACAACGTTATCTTATGACAGTTTGATATCAAAGTGAAATCCAAGGTATTGTCTAACGGCATGCTAAAAAATAGTGTTAGATCTGTATACATGTAACTGAAAATACACATTTTAAAGATTTTTTAAAGTTTTGCTAAGATTTTTCAAATTTAGAATAGATTAAAAGCATACCATCAGAAATAGAATCCCAGAATCATCCTATGTTGAACTAAAATAATTTTCAAAGAGGCTACTAGAAAAACACAGGTTGAATAATAATAATAATATTGCTGATTAAAAGAAATACAGTTGTGACAAAGCGAATTGATTGGATAAAATTACACACGAATATAAAAATCAGATATCTGGTATAATGAATTAATAGCAACAAAACACACTTTCCCGAATTTAAAAATAAATAAAAAAAAGTGCAATCAGAAATTGATTCTAGAATAATTATCTGATGAACTAAAATAGCTTTTTAAAGGCAGCTACGAAAACATGTTGCAAATATATGAATAAATTTATACTGAAATAATAACAATAATATTTATAGTTAAAAGGATCTAAAAATATAATTCTGTTACGACTAAACGAATTGAAATTAAGTACAATCTGAAGAAATAAGGTTTTATAAGAAATTTACTAAGAATAGATCCAAAATAATGTTACTATCTTTCACATTACACCGTTAGCAATAAGTTATAATTTTCTTAAAAAGATCACGAGGATTTGACAATACTCTGACAAGGAGAGTTAATTAAACTTGACTTATAAGTTACACAAAGATGCAGAAACATGGCTTGAATGACGTTCACCAGTTCTATGCACGAGAAGTACTTTACTCATAAGATATAGTTGCATTCGTATAAAATGCCTAAGATACAATTACGTTAAAAAAAACTACCAGTAATGTCTAAAATAGTATAAATAAAACAGATATGATGGTATCATGTCCAGCACCTTAAATGAATAAAAATATTTACTACGCAGAGAAATAAAGGAGTAATATGACAAGCACAGAGAAAGGCAGTGGGAACAGATTCCTTGTCTTCCATCCATCGGCTCATTTGAAGTCTATATTAACAGGAACAAGCATGATGAAACCAATGCAAGGGAGGAATTCGAACATGTGAACGAACATTCGAGTTGGGAAAGCAAAAGATTGGCCCTATAGTACACGTGGTTTCAGAACCATACAGGGAACAATGCTAGAAACCTTTTGAATACAGAAAGCAACAAATAGAATCAACATGAGTTGGAGCCATTACGGGGTAAGCGTACACCTAACTGCGTAAAACGAAGGCATGAGACCTACAGTAGTATGGGGACAACAAATAATTACAAGGAACAAAACTAGAAGCTTTCTAAGGTAAGAAATAAATAAATAGGACTAACATGTGCTAGCACCATTATGCGAGCAATTAAGGCAGAACACACCTAAATGAATAAAATCAAGATAAGAGGCGTAGGAGCAGGCACATATCCAGAAGTTGTTCTGGGGAGGTCTGTCTGGGTGTGAAAGTTACGTAAATGCATATAATTTTGCCAAGAAACAATACTATTTAAAAGAAAAAAAATGTGGAGGTACGGACGTACGTCCCTGCGTAGGAATCATCAGAAAAGCGTTTAATTGCTGAAGGTAAAGGTTGTACGGGCTACAGTACATAGAGTTGTGCATGACTTGAAGTGAAATTTTTAAACATTACAAGACTAAGCAATATCAATTGAATAAAATGCTAAAATATGTGAAATTGTTGAGAGCCGAAGAAATGCGATGCGTTCGTTCATAACGAAGTTTTGAAATGAATTTTGAAGGAATGAAGAGTTCTACATTTCTGCATTTGTTCTGTTTGACACTTGAAAGACGTTCAGTTAGAGTTCTTCACAAAGCCAGGAAATTGCTTTAAAGAAAAAAATGGAAAAGTTGTAGAACTAATTAACATCCTTGCACAGTCGACTAAGAAAAAGATTTTGACGCACAATTCTTTACATTTGCAAGTACTAGTTGAAAATATTACCAATGACGGAAACGCATTGAAACAGGAAACATTCAAAATCAATCATAATCAACAAGCATTCTTCTTCTTCGACTGAAAAAAATATTCGTATGCCTTGATTTGATCTGGTGTTTTCACAACATGAAGTAATAGTTACAAGAATATAGTATTTTTTTTTAACTTTACCGTTTTATGCATAAAATAAAATACGCGGTGCTAATACAAACTTAACTTATTGATGCACTTTTTGCATTCAGAACACAGAAACAGTTTAAATTAAATTCAGTAGATTTACATTGTAAAGAAAAAAATTGTTTGCTGATACAATACGAAATGCGATGAACCTTTGTCGATAAAGCTATCCAATCTACTCTAGGAATGTTTTAAGACCCTTTTTCTCTTGATGTTGAAGATTTCAGACAATAAATAGTCTACTGTCCAATCCAACTGACTTCCACTCTTAGTAAAACCTTAATAAAATTCCTTGGAACGAGCCTCCACCAACATTTAGACCAGTACAATTCTTAGTTTATTATATATACTTACTTTGAGTACAACCTACTTCCCCTTCACCAAGCCGGCTTTCGTCCATCTTTCAGTGTCAACGATCAACATCTACGTCTCACCAATACAATTTCTAACTACTTCAATACCTCATATCCCTCATGATATCCTCCCTTGAAGTGTTATTTGATCTAGAAAAAGCATCGATAAAGTTTGACACACAGCACTACTCTGGAAACTTCAACACTTCCGCCTTCCTATCACAGTCATCAGATTTGTCTTTCACTTCAACCACATCGCATATGTATACATAAACTCTAGTACCTCAATACTGTCTTTCTACATTGTGGTTTCCTTCAAGGTTTCCCACTTTCCGCACTCCTCTATTTACTTACTATTTGTTGCAGATCATCCACCCTTACCTTCTAATATCCACATTTTTCAATATGCAGACGACACCGCCTTCATCGCTTTTAGTAAATCAATACAACATATCAACTGAACTATGAATGAAGCTACTATACCTTTTCATCCTAGTGCAGCGAATGGGGACTAACGATTAATTCACATAAAACACAAGCCATAGTCTTTATCCCTCCTACACGTCGTTCCGGTGTTAAACGAAAGCCATCCAAACTCTTTCTCACTATCAATCCACATTCCAAACAAGGACTCATACTCGACCTGGCTCCCTCATCTCCAAAAGTTATTAATAAAGACTACAATAGACTAAATCTGCTCAAACCACTAACAGGCACCACTTGGGTTCTTAAACCACACACTGTAATTAATACATATGAAGCATTCCTTTAACCCGTACTCACTTATAGATTCACAGCTTGGATTACCACCAACCAAAACACCTACAAGATACTTCAAATATTGGAACGACATGCACTCAGTGGCGGATTACCAACCAGGCGCACTAGGCACGTGCCTTGGGGCGACAACTCTTTCCGGCGGCAAATCGTTTTTCCAGAATATCACGAATAGTCGCCAGAACTGTTTTTTAATTAATAGGAAGAAATTTTCCTGTCGAAATATTCATAGTTTACAACCTGTTCTTTATTATAAAAATTACACATGTACTTAAAGGCCTTATCTCCAAACCTTTCTTACAAAATTTTTAAGGAGGCACAATTTTTTAACAGTTTTTAACAGTATTGAACGAAAGAAAACCGCAGACAATATGCTTCGTTTACAGTTAGTTTGTGATATTCAGGTTTCTGCTTGATTGTTTCAATACCAGTCTTAAAAAATAAACACATAAAAAGAAAAAGGCAGAGAGAAAGAAAATACTGTTGGTCATTTTTGAGACTGCTGATAAGTAAGTGAAGCTTTCGCGTGGGCGGCAAAAGGTGTTGTTTGAACAGTTACTAATCTACTCGTTTACTTCTTTCATGCCCAAATGGATACTTGTGCGATGCAGTAAATAACTACGGAGATTTCTAACTCGATATAACTAGTTTTTGTCCTACTGTATTCTCTGGTGCATTCAGTTGGTGCATACCGCATTAGTTGCTAGTGCGTTTGCGATTTAATGTGTTGTTTTTTATCCAGCAACGTGAAGCGAACAAAGTTAAGTGGGGCTGCTTATCGTAAACTTGCAAACCAAAAGCATAAAAGAGAAGCAACCTTACAGAAAAAGCTTGGTACAGTGGACACGTTTTTTAGGCGAAAGGAACAAGTGGGTTGCGAAAGCAGTTCAGAAATTGAAGTGAAAGCGACTACATCGAGTGAATTCTGTGAAACGTAAAATGTTAAAAATATTGTGGGTTTGGTGGAGGAAGAAAGTGCTCCTGAGGTAGTGTCCCCTTAGTTCGTAGGAGTTGTGACACTCATAGTGCCAATTTCGTTAGTGACGATCCTGCCGACTGGTGTCTAAATTAGTCTACAATTAACGTTCTTCTAAGACGTGGAATATCAGAATTCTGAAAACGATTTTTTCTAAATCGCAAAGACATAGCAGATAAGACAAGATTTTTTAATACGAGCTTTTATTTTGTAAACCTACTATGATATTCTCCATACGAAAGCTTTGCTTTTATATACCAAAGGTAAAATAAAATAATGGCTGAGCAAAGCACTACAATTTATTTAAAAAAAAAATTTTTTTGTAAACGTTTTCGCCGACTACCAAAACACTCGGCTTCCTCAGACACACTAAATCATATACACAACACAACCTTCAGTGAGACAGTTCCGTGGTTCCTGATTGGCTCTTATCAGAAGTTCCCAGCCAATCCCGTACCGACTACAAAAAGTGGAAGGCTACTGGACGTCATAAGAGAGAAGAAGAAGAAAAAAGTGAAGAGAGAAGATAATGGGAAGGAAAGTATGGAGAAAAAGGGAGTGATATATAGAATCCAGTGTAGTGATTGTGAAATGTGGTATGTAGGCGAAACGGGAAAGAGGTTAAAAGAGCGGATAAAGCAACATGAAGCTGATATTAGGTTGGAGAGGGACAGAAATGCTATATATAAACATATAAGAGACACGGGACATTTAGTGGATTGGAGTGAAGTAAAAGTGTTAGGACAGGAAGACAGAAGGACGGTCAGAAAATGGAAAGAAGCACGATTTATAGAAGTTGAAGGTGGAAAAGCGATGAACTGGAACG
>JAGDQP010015246.1:0-40261 GCA_022664845.1 Lepisma saccharinum | reverse complement strand
TATATATATATATATATATATATATATATATATATATATATATATATGTATGTATGTATGTATGTATGTATATAAAAGAAAGAAGCGCTGCTACTTATTCGCAATAGAAAGATACATTACTGCATGATGACGTGACACTACTAATGGGGAAGATATCATTTGAAGCTTATAGGGCAACTTAAAATGTTAATGTACTGGAAATAATGTTGGGTAAAAGAAATTTAGTACAAGCAAAGGATCAGATCCTTTAGTTTTAAACAAGGGAGATACACAACACTGATATTTGTGAAAAATAGGAAACAAGTAAAAATTCAAAGATTTGAACACATAGTAATTTGTGCATTACTACGGACAATAACATGTAACTAATGCTGATAGATCTCTCTAAAGATTTGTAGTTGACATCAAAGTGAAGAGGATAATGTTATTTTAATGACAGCGATATGTTTTGTATTAGACTCTGAATAATGTATGTTACTATTACGAGACATGTTTCACTTAATGGAGAAAAAGAGAGAGAGAAGTAAATATTTATATAATACGAGAATCATTTCAGAGTATTACATTTTTCCTTTGCATTAATGCGTAGAGTAGTCTTTAGTATAGACAGAAAGGAAAACCTGTACTATATTTATACAAAACAGATGCATTTTCCCGCAATATATAACAAGTAATGATCAGCAGTGACGTAAAGTATTATGGAAGTGAAGACATGTAAACTATGTTTTCATTTGAAGGTTTGTACATGATATCACAACTAGAAACATATATGACAAGTAATAAAGCCAACTGTTAGCAGCTAATCACTTAAAGTGGTAGCTACTTGCATTCATTGCTTTGCTTACAATAAATAACACAATCAATGAGAGTTGCTATTGAATGATGCAACAGTAAAAGCAAGCTACATTATTTTGATAAAGAAGTGATTTATTAAGGTTTTATTATAATTTACGCGTTAATGTCTAGATTTTAATGTTTTATTTTGCTCGTAGTAGCGAGATACACTGACATTCAATACATTTTTATCGAGGATTGACAACGCATAATTTGATTGGTCAGGAAAGTGAACAAAAGCATTGAGTACTGGTTTATGACTTAGTTTGCGGTGAATTCTATAGAGTTGGCCATGTGTTATTGTTCCAATGCCGCAGTTGCTGTTGATTGCATACTGAACAGTATAAAGTATTGGAAAGCATCGTTTGCTCTTACCTTATATGATGTTTTAACCATGTACCCGTCGGATCACTCACATGACGATGAGAATGTCAATGGAAACAAGGAAGGAGATTGCGCGGGAAACCTTACCTTATTGGTGTATTTGTGACAACATCTAAGAGAAATTCATAGAGACACACGAAGATAAGGAACTTACACTCCGCAACTTTATCAAGACATATGAGAAAACTGTCACAGTTGGTGAATACGTAGATAAAATATACATCTTGCTTTGGACAAGAAACTGAATGTATGGTTGTAATGGCTGCTGCTTATAAATAAAGTGAAATAATAAACAATGATTTGGCGGAGGAAAAACTTTTATTCAGATTTTTTATCAGACTATATATTGAATCAAACAGTCCAGTAATACAAGACAAGTAACAGAAAGAATTGAACAGTATTTCCTTTTGTTGTCCTTAAATCGTTTCCAGGAAAAGAATACAAAAGACAAGTGATAGAAACAATTTCTGGACTAATGATTTTCTTATTTAAAAAATACAAAAGGAAAGTGCTACACACAATTATTCTACTAATCATTTTCTTATTAAATCGTTTGCAAGAAAAAATAATACAAAAGACAAGTGATACAAACAATTACTCTACTAATAATTTTCTTATTAAATAATTTACAAGAAACAAAATAGAAACAGTGCAATGATACAAACAATTGAACAATATTTGTTTTGTTCTTAAATCATTTCCAAATAATAGAAGCAGTGCAGTAATACAAGACAAGTGATACAATCAATTGAACAATATTTCCATTTCTTTTCTGGAAACTTTTGCAGAAAAAGAAACAGTGCAGTAATACAAGACAAGTGATACAAACAATTGAACACTAGTTATTCTCTTACCAAATCGTCTCGAAGAAAAATAATACAAACAATTGACCACTGGTGATTTTGTTAATAAAATTTGTAGACAACCGATAAACATTATCACTTTTCAAGACAATTTATAGAAATAGTTTACTTGTACGCATTATATTTAGTACAACAATGCAAGACAAGGTTAACAAGTATAATTTACATTTTTTCGTTGTTACTAACGAGATCAATACTATTGGTGATGTAGTAAATAGTGCTGCCTAGCTTGTAGGATACAAATCTTTTCGTTTGTTAGAATGTAGCATTGATGGAATAAACAAACTCAACGGATATAAACAATGTTGTAATAAAAGTGAACTCATAGAAATATTTAGTGATAGAATTAAAATATAATGTTGTACTAAATAATTTTCTGATGCAATAGAGCGAGGTTATAACAAGTTTACTACCTAAATTTCGGATCTACATTGTTTTAATGTAATAAAACAATGATAAACACAATACTGTAATCTTACAGGTTTTAAGCCATTGGTTTAGTAACTAGTAAAGTTGACCTTTATTAAAATCTCATATTGAACAAAAAGGTTTAATCAAGTATGTATTTTAAAATTACATCAACATTACATTTAAAACTCTCATGATGACAAAGTACACACAAATATACAATTCAGAACTGATTTCAATGTTTACTTTTTTTTCTTGTTAATGAAAACCATATGGCAAAGTGCTGTAATTTTTCATTATACCCGGTACATGGATTTAATTCCAGGCACTATATGTGTTTTACGACAGCGTGTCGTTTCGTTTGTGCTTACATACAACACGATAATTTGGTTTTCGAGAAATGTAATTAGGAGTAAAGATTCCTTTACTGTCATATTTTCCTATAAGTAAGTTATACACACTATTTACATAAACTCAAAGTTTATTGTCTTGCCTGCTTGTTGAGTAAGCGTAATGTCTCGAGTTTTAATGACATCTTCAAATTTACCTATTGCCAACTCTTGTACTTCATACGCATAATTTTTATGACCAAGACCTACGAACATTTTCATTTCAACCCTTGAGATATTTCATTTTTAGTTGACCAGGATAATTGGCAAAAGAGCTGGTCCGTCAGGACTTCTAATACATATAACATTATCAGTATCACAGTACAAAGGACGTTCTATTCCAATTGTATTTAATGCATCGTATAAGTGTAATCTTGCCCAAGATGAAATAGTGGCTGCAAGTACTACATTTCTGAACGCATAGGGCATGTTTTCCTTTTCCACATTCTGATATGAAACAACCAGCTATTAATACAACATGCTCATTTGCAAGTGTGATTATCTCGTTAAATTCAAGTGTATTATTCACCACTTTGGTCTCTGGCAAATCCGTTTTTTGGCTCCATTTTCCAAATAAGCAATTTAAAAATACTGTGTCCACAAAAACACTTCGTGATTTTGATTGATTATAAAATGAAAACTTTTTGCAATATTTTTGTAGATAAGGTGTCAGAGAATATATTGGCTTAAAATATTTTCGTCTCTTCTCTACAAGTTCTAACATTCACTCCGTGTACCGCTAGAGGACAGTAAATTTAACTCGCCAAACAGCAACGCAGCTGGTGTGTTTTGGAATTTCACATACCAAAGAGTGTTGTGTCTGTACAACGTGCGATCAGGCACAAGTTTGATGTGAATCCACCTTCGAAAAAGTCAATTTTGAAGTGGTACCAGGATTTCGTAGAAGAAGGGTGCATTTGTGACCAGCGAAAAGGGCGTTCCGACCGACCACATGTCCGCTGCAAATTGTTGGTCGCGTGAGAAAAACCTTTGTGCGGAGTCTCAAGAAATCTGTGCGCAGAGCTAGACGAGAACTACAAATACCAAGCAGCACAGTTGACAAGGGCTTACGCAAATGCTTGCACTTTCATCCGTATAAACTGAAATTCATGCATAAGTTGAAACCTGAAGACCATCCAAAGCAACTGGAATTCTGTTCGGTTCTCCACCACTTACTCGAAACTGACGAAAACCTCCTGTTCAAGATCATTTTTAGTAATGAAACATGTTTCCACCTGCTTGGAAAAGTCAATAGACACAATGTGCATATATGGGTATCGGAGAATCCCCACGCCACGCTTGAGGTAGAACTTAATTCACCAAAGTGTAATGCATATTGTGCCATATCACAAAGGACAGTTTATGTCCCTTTCTTGAAGTTCAAACTGTTTGGCGAAAGTTACTGGATGTGTTATAGGACTGGTTGATGCCACAACTTACTGGGGTAAGTGACTTTCTTTTTCAACAAGATGGAGCACCACCGCACTGACATCGCAATGTTCGTAACTATCTCAATGAGCTTCTGCCAAAGAAATGGATTGGTCGTGCTGGACGCAATGACCAAGTCTCTCTCCAGTGGCCTCCTAGGTCACCGGATCTAACTGTTTGTGATTTCCTCCTGTGGGGGTATATTAAAGACACGTATCTCTGCAGGAACGAATCACAGAAGCTATCAACACAATCAAGCAGGATATGCTTAAGAGAGTGTAGAGTGAGCTAGATTATCGTATTGATGTGTGTCCCTTAACATGTGGGGCACACTTCGAGTGCCTGTAATAAACATATACCACATGAAACTTTATGTGTTGATGTACCTTTTGCCAAAAAATGAACACCAAATTCCAAACGGTTTTCATTATTTAATCAAATCAAATTAAGGAGTGTTTCTGTGGACATACTGTATTTTGGAATTGTATCGTAGTCCTTCATTTTTGTTAATGTTCTTATAGTCAATTTGAATTGCTTCATGCTGAAAATAGTTTGCAATATACTCTTGCTTTTCTTCGTCGTTGATACAATCAGGGAATCCACTACCCTCTTGCTTCATTTTCAAAAAGGTATCCACATAAGATTTGGATACTCCTTTTGTCATTTGCCTTTCCCAGATTTCGTACGTATTAATAATAACATAAACATTCTTAAGGCGACATGGAGCTCAGACGTACAGAAAACGCCTTTGATTGCACGTTCCTCATTACTATGATTATATTGACCTGTATTTAATGTCTCCATACAACTTCGACAAAGACAAAATACTAGAATATTATTTCATTATAAGGTAAAAGCTGAATGGCTAGATCAGTAGATGGCAATACCTTAAAAAACCCAAGACAGTTGATTTTACTGAGATCTTGCATATTTTCCCATTTATGTATTTGCACTGGACGTGAAGGAAGTGTTTTGCTAGCCATGACTCAAGGGTATAAACTTTATAGTCCAGATATTCTATGATCTCGTCCTCAGAGCAAGTGTATAAACCACTGAAACATTCGGTGCGACCACCTATAAATGAATCGTTAGGACAGAATGGATGCTCTACATTAGAACAATGATCATGGAGAAAACGTTGAATTTCAGGTGATGCTTTCTCCACTCACATTCCCAGATGGATACAACAACCTTTACATTACAACTACATATATATTTGTACTTATGATGTCGACGATGCTCATAGGGAGTAAGACAATAGTTACAGTACCCTCTACTTCCTAAAAAGGACGTAATTGTATCAGACATCGTAGTGAGTGTCTTTATACCTCAAGAATTTTTCTCTTTGTTGTTGGTCCTACATACATTTTTTCGTATTGACGTGTTTCAGATACTCGTCCATAAACAATAATTTGATACTCTACCCTATATTACTTTTGGAATTTGTTGATATCCTCTAAAGAACCATCATTATTAATACATAAATTTGCATTAGCACAATAACATGCCTCTCCTTCCGATACCCTATTGTCTACATTCTTTTTATATAATATGTTTTATTATAAATTTTATCAGCTTTATTTTCCCTCATAACCATGGCACGAGCAAGACAATCGGAAACGTTATCAACGGGAATAATATCTTTTTGCAGATAGTCTGAAAATGGAAGATATTTATCATTCTCATCACGTCCCTGACCATGACTAGGATCGGTAATATCAAATTGAATTGTAACATTGTCCCCCAACAAAAATGCCTCATTTAAATTTAACACATTTCAACCTTCCGCAACATATGGTCTGCAGTTAGATGTGCACGTAATTGGAAAGGAATATATATTGGTTTTCCTACTGTACAAGTTTAACTTTCTATCGTAACACCTAACAGAGACGCAGGATCGGCATCAGCAAGTAAATGTTGTATCGCAAAATCAAACAAATAGTTTATATACTGCTAAGGATCACGAATGGATGTTACCATTGATTTGATTGTAATTTCAAGTCCGTGTAAAGGATAATTTGGATATGATTTCGACCGTTCACTAACAATTTTAAAGCAACTTTTTTTTCCCGGCACCATACATCATATCCACATGATTTTTCCACTGGTCCACATTAATATTATTTGCAATGTCCATCAAAACGTCACCATCATTGTCATTCGCCATCTCAATACTCACTTCATTGCACGCAATATCACTTTCCATATCTTCAACAGCGTCATACGTGTCTAATCCAGAAACTCCATAACATCATCTGGAATAACGTTACTAGCTAAAAATTCAATATAATAATCTCAGGCCAACTGCTTGTTTTCTATTGAATCAAAAAACCCGTAGTACCTAAGGTTAAACATGCAGTTACACATGCCTGTAGTACACTTTCCTCGTCGTTTCAATGGTAATATAAGATATATTGAATTAACAATTTTGGATCAGTTTCTTGAGGTTGAAACCGAAGAATTTTATAATAACAAAAATGCTTCCAACTTTCAAGAACGACTTGAGGATCATCGTATCCTTGAATTTGCTGAACACTAAGTAAAAGATCTATTTGGTTATCCATGATAAAATGTAAAACGTTAGCTGGAACAAAATTTCTCACAAGAGTGAAAGGAAATCTTTATGCTTCACGAGCTGATTACAAACAAGACGGGGATTGTATTCACCAATGGTTATACCACAGTCTTTTGCAAGAAACCTATAACGTTGTAGTGGATGGAGAATCCTGCGCAGAACAGATTCGCAATGGTTTGATGTATTTAAACCATTTACTTAAAGAAACACTTTTGTTATAAAGAAATCTGCCAGGCTTTTCCTTAACAAGTTTAGTTTTACCGTTCCGTTTGGAATGCTATAATATGTCTCCTGTTTGTTAGTCTTTCTATCCAACAAGAGTTACGGAACTGTAGGTTAGATAACAATAACAAATGATTTCCCGTGAACATTCATTGTTTTGTCCTAAGTACAACAAAACGAAATTTTAGAATGTGATTGTTCAAAACAAAAGTACACACTAACAACGCAGTGAGACATGCGTTCTCAACAATTTTCTTAAAGTGTAAAACCAAGGAGGACATTACAAGAACTAAAACAATTTTGCACACTTAAAATCAGAACATGCCAAGACATCAGAACATCAAATAAAAACTTCTTAAGAAACAAAAGGATGCATTTCCATCAAGACAAACAGAAAGAATTCTGTTTGGAAACATTAACGTTGCAACTATTACCATAGACCTCATGGTAGATACACTTAGCACGCTTCCCAATTTCTGGCTGCGATAAAACTAATGGTTCTTTGTACAGGACCACGTGATTTTCAATCCATCCGCTAGGTAGCACTGGTATCGACCTCATATTCTATTATGTGGTCGATGCAAGAGCAACCTAGCAGATGGATTTAAAATCACGGGATCCTGTACGCAGCCAGAAATGGGGAAGCGTGCTAAGTCTATTTATTATGAGGTCTGTGCTATTACATGTAAAAAAACAAACATAGTTTGTAATAAAATATCATAACATACAAGCTAAAAAGTTAACATTATAAATTACAAAGAAAAGAATCATACTTTTTAAAAATTTCTTAAAATACAAAACTTGACATTGCAAATAATAAATATTTTTCATTCTTTATAACAAAATTCTCAGCATACACAAAAAGTAAGGAGTTGCAAATAAAATAAATGTAAGCATGAATAAACAAACATTCTTTGTAAAAAAAAACCATTAGTGACATGCAAAAAGAAAAAAACGTAAACTTACAAAAGGAACTGCGAAAGAATATCAAATACATCGAAAAGTTACGACAAGACGCAAACTTTTGTACTAAGATTTCTATTCAACAACAAAATGCTTTTTCTTCTTAGGATACTTTAATATCACCTCATCTCGAACGAACGAATGAACAAGCAAGCAAGTAAAATTCTTTCTGTAACACTGGCAAGAAAATAACTGATTTGCCAACCCACTAACACACCTAGTAGAATATAAATCCATATAGAATGAAAAATTACAGCACTTTGCCATATGGTTTTCGTTAACAAACAAGAAATGTAAACATTGAAATCAGTTCTGAATTGTATGTTTTTGTGTACTTTGTCATCATGAAAGTTCAACGTACATGTAGTTCAATTCCTTGTAGCAATGGTCAACACATTCTTGTAATTTCAAAGGAAAATATATACTTGATTAAAACTTTTTGTTCAATATGAGATTTTAATAAAGGTCAACTTTACTAGTTACTAAAAGAATGGCTTGTATTCTGTTAGATCACAGTATTGTGTTTATCATTCTTTATTACATTAAAACAAGGTAAATCTGAAATTTAACTACTAACAGTAAAATTGTTATAATCTCGCTCTATTATATCAGAAAATTATTTTGTACAACGTGATATTTTAATTTTATCACTAAATATTTATATGAGTTCACTTTTATTACAACATTGTTTGTATCCGTTGAGGTTGTTTTATTCCATTAATGCTACATTCTAACAAACGAAAACATTTGTATCCTACAAGCTAGGCAGCACTATTTACTACGTCACCAGTACTATTGATCTCGTTAGTAACAAACAGAAAATGTAAATTACACTTGTTAACCTTGTCTTGCATGGTTGTACTAAACATAATGCATACAAGTGAACTATTTCTAAAAATTGTCTTGAAAAGTGATAGTGTTTATCGGTTGTCTACAAAGTTTAATAACAGAATCACTAGTGGTCAATTGTTTGTATTATTTTTCTTGGAAACGATTTAATAAGAGAATAACTACTGCCCAATTGTTTGTATCACTTGTCTTGTATTACTGCACTGTTTCTCTTTCTGCAAATGGTTTAAGAACAGAAAAAGGAAATATTGATCAATTGTTTGTATCACTTGTCATTTGTATTACTGCCGTCTTTGCATTATTTTGAAATGATTTAAGAACAAAAAGAAATACTGTTGAATTGCTTGTATCACTGCACTGTTTCTATTGTGTTTCTTGCAAATGATTTAATAAGAAAATGATTAGTAGAATAATTGTTTGTATCACTTGCCTTTTGTATTATTTTTACTGGAAACGGCATAAGAACAACAACAAAAGGAAATATTGTTCAATTGTTTGTATCACTTGTCTTCTATTACTGGAGTCTTTGAGTCTGTATATCGCTTGATAAAAAATCTGAATAAAAGTTTTTCCTCCACCAAATCATTATTTATTATTTCACTTTAATTATATTATAAGAATGAGCCATAACAA
This sequence comes from Lepisma saccharinum, assembly GCA_022664845.1. Classification (NCBI taxonomy): domain Eukaryota; kingdom Metazoa; phylum Arthropoda; class Insecta; order Zygentoma; family Lepismatidae; genus Lepisma; species Lepisma saccharinum. The sequence continues at coordinate 30,713 of JAGDQP010015246.1, read as the reverse complement.
AAATTCATTCAGTCCTTTGCCCACAGCAAGATATATATTTTTTCTACGAATTAACCAATTTTGACAATTACCTCACGTCTTGATAAAGTTGCGGTGTAACTTGATTATCTTCGTGTGTCTATGAATTTCTTGTAGATAACTGCACAAATACATACAGGCAAATGCAAACGACGCTGCCCAATACATTATATTGTTCAGTATGCAGTCAGCAGCAACTGCGACGTTGGAACAATCGCAAATAACCATCTTTATAGAATTTCTCGTTAACTTAGACCAAAACAAGTACTCAAATTTTATTCACTTTTTGACCAATCAAATTATGCGTTGTCACTCCTCGATAAAAATGTACTGAATGTCAGTGTATTTCGCTATATCGAACAAAATAAAACATTAAAAAGACTAGACACTAACGCGTAAATTATAACAAAATCTTAATGAATCACTTCTTTATAAAAAAATAATGTAGCTTGTTTATACTATTCCATCATTTAATAGCCAGTTTCGTCCATCGTGTTGTGTATAGTAGGCAAAGCAATAATGCAAGTAGTTACACTTTAAGTGATTAGCTGCTAATAATTAGCTTTATTACTAGTTATGACGGTTTCTAGTTGTCATATCATGTAAAAATCGTCAAATAAAATATAGTCTACATTTATTCACTTTCGTAATACTTTACAACATTGCTGATCATCACTTCTTACATGTTGCGGAAAAGACGCATCTGTTGTGTATAAATATAATACAAGTTCTCATTTCTATCTGTACTAAAGACTCCTCTACGCTTTAATGCAAAGGAAAAATGTAACTAAAATGATTCTCGTATTATAAATTAATAAATATTTCCCTCTCTCTCTTTCTCTCCGCCTCTCTCTCGCCTTTAAACGAAACATGTCTCGTAATTCTAAAATATATTATTCAGGGTGCAATACAAAACATATCACTAACTAGTAATAAAAGTAACGTTATTTTCTTCACTTTGAAGTCAACTACAAATCTTTAAAGAGATCTATCAGCATTAGTAACATGTTATGGTTCGTACTCAAGTACAAATTACCATGTGTTCACACCTTTGAATTTTTACTTGTTTCCTAAGTTTCATAAATATCAGTGTTGTGTTGTATATCTCCCTTCTTTCATACTAAAGGATCTGATCCTTTGCTTAGACTAGATATCTTTTACCCAACATTATTTCCAGTACTTTGATATTTTAAGTTACTCTATAAGCTTCAAATGTCTTCCTCCATAAGGAGTGTCACGTCATTGCAGTAATGTATCTTTCTATTCAGAATAAGTAGCAGCACGTCTTTCTTATATATATATATATTCCATTCGTTCTGTTTATTTTTTTAATCCTTAGGATTTCCTGGTAAGCAATAGCAATGAATTCAAGTCGTTCATACATTGTGTGACTTCTCCTTAACAATTTTAGCAGTACAGATATTACGTTTCCAAACGTTCCGTTATAAGTAATAGCTAACAGTTCAACTCGACGCTGCCTTGTATCACTTCCGCTTAAAAAAATTAACAGTACAAGTCTTGCGTATCCAAGCATATACGAAAATTTCCTCATAAGCCATAGCAACCACCTCGCGTCGTCCTTGTCTTGTATGACTTCTCCTTAAAATTTTTAACACTTCAGATACTGTATATCCAAGCAACTACGCAGTTTTACCTCATAAGCAATAGCAACCAGTTTAAGTCGTCCCTGTCTTGTAAGACTTGTCCTTAAATTCTTAACAATTTAGGACTACAGATATTGCGATTGAAAACGCCCAGACAACGTTCACATATATATTGCAAATATGTAAAAGACCAAACAACGAGCTTACATTCACTGTTGGAAACCAACAGGATATTTATCTATCTACCAAAACAACAAGCAACTTAGAACATGTTGCATTCAATATGAACAGGAGGACTTTATTCCATTAAGCGATGGTATTTCATTTCTTCAGTATTACTTATTTCCTATCATATGAACTTCTATTCACTTTTTGTTTCTTTTTTTAAAATATTTTTCTAAAATGTACTCAAACACATAAAATTTCAAGCGAACACGACGAAACAGTATATACATGCCGTTACATATACAAGTCTATTCATTTTTTAAAAAGTGTAACAAAGCTCTCAAGCTGTGTCGTTATTCTACAAAATAACACGCCAAGCAATGGCTTCTCACCAAGTAACGGTCGATATATTCTCTTAATTCCCTCTCACAGTCACCAAGTAACGGTCTGACAACTTTCTACTTATCTTCTCTACTCCCTATAGCATCCTTGAATCGAGATGTATGTATGCATATATATATGTATGTATGCATGTGTGTTTGTTTGCTCCATGAACTTTATCGAGTACAGAAACTGTATATCATAACATGCTCTTCATCTATGGTCAGTCCTTTAAGAGAGAAATATAATTGGGAGTCTTCATCTTGTTCTGAAACCCTGTAATTATTTTTCTGCTTTTTCTTCTTTAATTACACTATAATTGTAGGTTACGTACACTGAAGTTCTTTCTCTTTCCGTAACACGCACTGCACCCCCCTGCGCTATACTCTAAATATTGCTACCAAGAAATTCATCACGCAACCCCCACCTCAAAAATGGTCTAATTCTCATACCACATCTACTAACTTTGTAAGTGTGGCTTAGATTTGTAACTATTTTGGATTTAATATAATACTTGCACTCTCTTCCATAGCTATTTACTTTTGTTTCTTACTTTGTGAACTACTTGTATTAATGATGACGGTGAATATATTGCACTAACGATACAAGCTGCTACTGAAAAAAATTGTTTCACATTTTTGTGAACTCGAAGAATTGCCCTGAATCACCTTTCATAGGCTTCCTGTCTAGTTTTATTAATATTTGATGACTTTTGTAAGTCTTTTTGAATATTATTTATTTCATACTATAGCAAACATGATGCGCGTTGTGGAGCCGGTTAGGCGCAGTTAAGGCGCTCACCTGCGGTGCTTGGGGTTGATTATTCAATTCCAGCTTTTGCTATGTGAGCTTTGTGGTGGCCAAATACAGTACTGTCTGTGTGCTCAAATTGTGTTAGAAAAAATAAGTACAGTAATTTTTCTTGGTGTGTTACATGTCCGGTTTCGAAAGTGGAATAAATCGAATTTTCTGGTTTTTAAAAATTTTGAAGTTGGCAACTCATACTAAAGTACGTTGTCAGATAACTTTTAGTACATTTGCCACTAATAAGTGAACTTTTTTGTACATTAATTGGGTATCAGTACACCAAAAGTTCATAAATTGTACACTAAAATAATGTGGTGCAGTTCATATTAATTTGACGAAAAGTTCATATATATTATGCACTAAAAACGTGTTAAAACTGGAACATATTCTGAACTATTTTCGGGACATATTGGGCAATTTAGGTGTACTTTGGTTTTCCACCCTTCCATATGAATATTCACATCAATTACTTTCAATTTAAATTAACTAACTGAAATTTGTTAAGAGAACTACTTAGCCGCAAACATTTTTGATCTTATGTAATCTAAAATATAAAATGTGTATGTATACTAAGTTTGGGGTAAATATATGTCCAATCTCGTGGAGAAATGTTACATTAGATACACAAATTAAACATTTCTAAATTGTTTTTTAACCCTACCATTAACAAGGTAATTTTGTGTTGCATCAATTACCAGGGGGGGTTAACGCCCGCAAGTAAAATGTTATTATTTCTCACGGAAACTATTTTACACTGTCTGATATGAATTTTAGGTATCTAAGACATCACATAGTTTCTTCTTCTATTCGATTACGGTGTTCGTAAGTACAGTGTTGCCAACTAAATCTATAGTTTTGTACGTGACTATGACATATTTCTTTTACTTCTTTTTATAAAAAAAAAAACAATAAGATCAAAAGCAACTTAGTACAGTATAATATATGTACGAGGTACCTTCACACCATATTTCATTTCATACCACCTTTCATATCACATTTCATATATAGCATTTACTGTACCCCTTACTAATACCAAGGAAGAGAGCCTCAGAGACCCACAACGCATTATTTACATTATGATTAGAACAAAAGAAACATAAAAAATAAAGTAAGTACGATATATTACCAATGGGTTAAAGCCTGACAATATCAATTTTTTAAAAGATTTTTTGTCGAATCAGAAATGTTAAAAAAAATTGGGGCCTCTGAGCCTGGGATATCTCCTAGGACCCTTGTCTCCATTTAATATGTACGTACTTAATAAAGCAAATTATTATTGTAAGTAAGAAGGTCTTATTTATTGTATTCTTTAATTTCAATATAAAACTAATTACTTGTTAATAAAACTATTAAAATGATCAAGAAACGCATAAAGACACGAGTAAATTAAACTCAGCTGAAAACATGAGATATGTTACGTGTATAGTCTATGTAAGACAAGTGCTCAGGAATTGAAGTCTGGTGGTCTCGTTGAGGGGCAGTGGATCTCAGCTGGCCATTTTGACAACGGTTGTTTGTCTAGGATGTCCAGACATACTCTTTTTTAAGAATTATACTTTTCAAATTATAATTAACATTATAATAATTATAATTATCAAAAATATCTCCACTCTTATCCTGATCGTTACAACTTTTAACGTATTTTTAATTTCTAAATTCAGAATATATTACAGGAGAAATGAAGTAAACAAACATACTATGATCTTATCAGGAGAAGTGCCCATAGCAATAAGGCCATTTTTCTTCGGGGCTTCTCTTATAGCACTGAAAAAGAAATATGGAGGCATTAGACTAATCGCTATAGGGAACACATGGAGAAGACTTTCTTCTAAAATTACATGCGGAAGAATTAAAAATCAGCTAATTCAGCACCTTTCTCCACACCAACTTGGAGTAGGCATTCAACATGGAGCAGAAGTTGCTTCACAAACTGCACGCATATATTATTCATACCCTCACCAGAAGCTTAAAACCTTCCTTAAGATTGACTTCAAAAACGCTTTCAATGAAATAGACAGACAAGCAATGCTCACAGTTGTCAAGGATAATTTTCCTTCTATCTATCCATATGTGTTTCAAAGTTATGCTCAAGCCAGCTATTTATTTTATGGTAAGGATATTATATTATCTCAAAGAGGAGTACAGCAGGGGGACCCTTTAGGACCTGCATTATTTGCAATGATTCTTCAACCTATTGTCAATAATATCAACACCGACTTGAATATATGGTACTTAGACGACGGAACCATAGCTGGAGATCCGGATACTATATTAAAGGATATCCATAAGAAGGCAATTTATTACCATTGATCTTGACCTTATTTTTTCTAAATGTGAGATTGGCTTTCTAGAAACTACAATCGAACAAACACACATACTTCTCACAATGTTCAACGAAGTGGCTCCAGGCATTCAATTAATGTCTCCGTCAAATGCTTTTCTTCTAGGTGCTGCCCTCTCTACTGATGCAAGGAGATCCTTATTAATTGGGAAAATAGCCACACTTGAAACGTACTTTTCACGTCTTTCATCGATCTCTGCACACTCAGCATTTTATTTACTAAGATCTTCTTTTACCATACCAAGGTTATTATATTTTCTGGGTTGTTCGCCTTCTTGGAGAGAAGAAGATCTACTCGAACGTTACGATAACACCATTAAATCTGGTTTAGAATCCATCCTAAATTGTTTCCTTCCTGACCACACATGGCTTCAGGCTTCTCTCTCTGTCAATTTGGAGGATTAGGCATTCGTCGCGCATTAGATTTGGCTATTCCCGCCTTGTTGGCGTCATTCTATGGTTCCCGATGCCTGATAGAAGCACTTCTCCAAAATGATATCAGTTCTCATGGGGATTCTGAGATTGATACTTGCTCTTCAACTTGGTCATTATTAGTTGGATCATTCTTGCCCGAACTCGATACTAGATCAAAGCAATTTACATGGGATGAACCCATTATCAAATCACACCTCTCCTTTTTACTTCAGACTGCAGAAAACTTAGAAGACAAAGCCGGAATAATTACCGCGTCTTCCTGCGAAGCAGGTGCTTGGCTCAAAGTTCTACCTTCGCCCTCTCTCGGCCTTCACCTCAGTAATGAATGTTTCCGAATAGCAGTTGGGCCTGGGTGCAGATATTTGTGAGTCACAAATGTCAGGCATGTAAAAATGAAGTAAATAAAAAAGGATTACATGGCCTTTCTTGTTTCAAAAGCGCAGGTAGACATCCTCGTCACTCGAATGTTAATGACATTATAATGAGAGCACTAATCTCAGCTGGTATTCCTGCAGTACGAGAACCTATTGGATGTAGCAGAACAGACGGTAAAAGACCAAATGGGATGACTCTGTTACCCTGGAAGAGAGGCAAACCGTTAATTTAGGACTTCACTTGCTCAGACATGTTCGCTCCTACCAACCTCTCTTTTTCCTCAATCCAGGCGGGAAATATCGCCAGTCGAAAAGAAGCGGGAAAAAGAAGAAAATATAATAAACTAGCACAGAAGTGCCATTTCATACCCATTGCTATCGAATCCAGTGGTTCATGGGGGAAAGAAGACCTCAACTTCATAAAAGAAATAGGGTGAGCGTATCTCAGAATCATCTGGTGATGATAGAGCAAGCACCTTTCTTATCCAGAGAATAAGCATGGTAATTCAAAGAGGTAATGTAGCTTCAATCGAGAAAGCCATACAAAAAGGCAAGGAATTAGATGATATATTCCTACTGTAATTTTGATTTATTTAACGGAATGTTTGTCACTATCCATAATTATAAGTAGGTAACCGTTAACATGAAGCCTATCGTTGTAGCAGATGAAATGTTTCCTGAAGGAGCTGGACCATACATGGAGATGGAAGAGGTAAGAGGTTCTGATGGCCTGTTTATGTTTGGCGGCAAATGAGAAAGCAGTTCATAGAGACTTTTTCAATGATTTCGAAGACATAGTTGATGATGACGATCTGCAGTGATTGTGATGAAGCTATGTGGCCTTCCGAATCTTGTGACCACAAATAACAACATTGGTATACTTAATATTGAAGTTATTTTATTTCCAAACTGTTTCATTAGAAATGAACAACATTTACATTTTCGTTTAAATGTTCTACCAGATACAATTATAATAATAAATAGATTTGAGAAATGTTCCCAATTGAAAATAGTAAAAAAAAACTAAAATATAATCTAATGTGACGTGAGTGTACGTACTAGATTCCAAGTACATTTTTTTCTCGCGTCCAGATCGTTTGAACTTCTGTGGGGATTATCGTTCTTGCTTATTGTTATTTTAGGGCCTGGTAATTTTTCAAACAATGTTCGGCGAACTTTGATTAAGACGGAAAATAATTAGATGATGACGTATTTTGGAAGTCTGTAAAAGAAATTTAAACTGAAGCTTAGAATTATCGAATTAATTAGAAGTATTGAAATAGATACGGACTGGAATTTTTATCGCAACTTGACGAAAGTAATACATTGAATTATTTATACATAACATCTAGCGGCTGACGATTCAAGTAAGTGTTAAAGACCAAGTCATGTCATGCTTCGATGAGGAAGAAAGCACTTCGTAGAGTGAAGCATTGTTCTCAGAGTTTCCGCCAGCATTTTCAGTTTGGGGGGTGTAAAGTCATAAGTGAAGTTTTGTACGTTTTCTATCGACTTTTCAAAGCACAACTTTTAAAGTCGGGCGGGGGGGGGGGGGTTGTCGAGACTTTGGGAGTAAACACCCCAACAAGGGGGTTTGGCGGAATCACTGATTGTTCTTTAACCCTTAAACACACGCGCCGGGGTATTTTTCACCCCAGCCTGAAAAAATGTTCGCTATTCTTTTTCTAGGCGATGACTGACTATATTGGTTTCAGTACCTTCCTATTTCTTTTCATTGAATGCAAAACAAAGTCAGTTTTGTAGCACCTACGGTTGCTGTGCATACGTCATCTGAATGTGTACTGGGGTGTTTTCCACCCCATGCGTGTATTTATGTAATATTATTGCAGTATTTGTGCATTGCCAACCGCAAATCTTAATTATGCTGTTATATTAACATACCGTACTGTTTTTTCAACTGTAAAGTGTTTATATAATTATAATTTTAAGTTAGAATTCTATATGTTTTCCATCATACTTTTATTATTATAGGCGAGATATGTGTTGCTTTTAGTATTGCATAATGTTATGAAATCAGTATAATAATTGCATAAAATAAAACATCAATAATTAAAATAAGTATAGCAAATGGTTTGTAATGAACTGAATAAAGAACAGACTAGAGGAAATGATCAAATTTTTCCAAAGGATTGCTAAAAAATAAAAAGAGGCTGGGGTGAAAATCACCCCACGCGTGCATATGTGTCACAAAAATCTTGAGGGTTAAACGGTAACAATACTTCGCACACTACTTCATAACTTGTTATGCATAATTATGTTGTGCATAAATACATGTACAAATCCTAAGTGCAAAGACTTACCTGAAAAAAATACGGTAGTTTTAAAAATAATCGTCATAGATATTCCTCTCTACGAAAGCCACTCCAATATCAAAATACTGTGCCTAGGCCTACTTCGAAACGTACATTCGTGTAGAGAATGTGTATGCTTTGTGTGGACGAGTTCGTTCGTCTTACTCAGAACAACAAATTATCACGCAATATTCTTACAAACTCGGATTTTGTAGAACAAAAATATTTTTAAGGAAGTATAAGCAATTAATACTTTGGGCTCTATTAGTTGAAAATCAAAGTGTAGGGGTTACATAAAGAGCTACAGCGGATCAGGTTGACAGTAACGTGTTTTCTGCCTACGGATAGTATATATTCAGAGATATGGAAGTTGAAAGAAGAAGTTCTACACTAAGCGCAGGTGTCCCGGTAAATAGAATACATCAAATGGTGCAAAGGTAGAATACAAACACAGAAGTTCAAAGAACAAAACGAAAAAAAAAAAAAAAAAAACATGAGATACAGATTGATCAGAATATATGAGCTATTGCTCAGTGGATGTTAGATTGTGATGGCAGAAGTTCATGAAGATAAGAAGAAGACTCAAACGAGAAGGAATCTGCTATGGCAAGCGATTAGATATTCTATTAAGCAAACGTTAACATTTATACACGTTAGGTTAATCAAGAGAGAGAGAGAGAAAAAACTATATATACATATTTTGTATTTGTATATGTGTAAATTATATTGAATATGTATATAGTAGGTTAGGTCAGTTCAGGTAAATTATAATAAAGTTTTAACAAGTCGATTAAGAAACTATTTGAAAAGTTCGGTAGGCTGAGTACAAAAGTTATTTTCTCTGCAGTTTACACATATAAAAGTTATATAATTAAACAGCCGATGCCAAAAGATCAAATAAAGAAAATAGACAAAAAAATAAGGAAAGAAGGCACTTCTTTTATTGTCATTGTTTTATTGAGCCAGTTTTTTGTTGATGGATACTGTCGATTTTGGATATGGAGTTATGATACGATTCTCGGAAGTGCATATTGCTAGTTGTAGCGTCGGATTTTGTGAAATCGTTCACTGTCTTAGAAAGATATAATAGATTGTGGGTGGGGGGAACTCTGTGGGAGTTGTTGAGTAACGATTATTGCCATAAGAAAAGTGTGTAATTGTCTGAGGTACAGCCTAGTGTAAAATGGATCTTGGATATTAAAGTGTAGTAGACCTGAAAGATGTTTTGTTCTTATGACAGCCATAAGAATAGTTTGCTTATGAAATAACTATATCGTCTAGTGGGAAATAGTAAAGAATACTAATTCTATTTGAAGTTTACCTACTTGACCTGGACAATCATGATCAGTGTTTAAAAAATATGCAAAATTGGCGCGCCAGGGCCACCAAACATTAGATTTGGCCACCTGAAGTCACACCTGGTGGCCAGTTTTGGCCAGTTCTTTGCTCTAAATTCTAAACTTTACCGTTATCAAGATAGTACTGACGTTCACCACCGCTCTGTATTTTATCTTGGTGCCGAGAGTGCATTTTTGGCACGCGTCGTACGTACTGTAGCTTCTGCAGACGTTGCTGCCGTGGATGTGTGAGCGTGCAATAAAATTTGTCGTTCGTCGCCTCCATTTAATCTCTCGTTCACAGCAACGCGTTGCCGTGTTCTTCTTATAATCTGCTTTTGTAAGTATTGTTCCTAGCGGATAGATGGCGCGCGCACGTTCTTAACTCATGCCAGCGAAATCCAAAATTGTATACAGGGTATAATGTATGACTATTATTAATATTGAAAAATACAAGGTCCACTATAACATTCCTTTAATGGATAACTGTTTTAAAAACTATGGAAGAGAATATGTTTTTATATATAAAAAAATACCTGACTAACTATAAATTAACTTATTACAATGCTAATTCATCCCAGTTCTTAACTAATTTCAATATGATGGTGCATCATTATGTAACATGCATGAAATTTATATTTAACATCAATAAAACATAATATATTATATGAGGCCACCAGTATTTACAAATGGCCACCACAAAATTCTTGAAGTGGCCTCATTGGCCGCCAAAGTTTAAGGAATTTTTATTAACACTGATCATGATTGTAATGATAAGCAACTTAATTTACCTAACCTAATAGTAAAAAATTCACACTCAGACAATTATAATATAGAACAGATACTATGTTAGTGTGGAATGTGTTTTTCACATACTATTATTATTAATATCCCGATATAAAATACCTAAAATGACTAAATATTAACTGAATAGATCTGAGACTCTGAAATAATATTTCCCACGATGTAAAGTTGTAACTTGAAAACATTAAAATATATAACTGTTCTTTCAGAAAGTACAATTACAGAGTTCTTCTGGTTCAAATGAAAGAATTGGTAAGACATTTACCATGAAGTTTTAAATTCACGAACTTTCCATCTTATCACTAAAATTGATGGCTTTGGCATTAACTTAGCATTCGGCAAGTCCCGTGAAAACTTCGAGTTGCTGGTCATAATTACCGAGGGTGTTCCAGAGTTTTCTTCAGTCCCACCAGCATAATTTCGAGGTGATGCCGTGGGATTGGGCCTCGGTCGACTCCCCACATGCTCTTTCCTACACTATACCGCGTTGAGACAGAGATGACTGTGTCATAAATATGATAGTAAATTAGTATAAGGAAAATGATTCTACGTGTTTATCTTTTGTGACATCTCTTTTTAACAAATTTGATACAGCAGATAACTTGTTTCTAAAGAACATAAACGTTTTAAACTGTATTCCAAGGAATTAAATTGATCTGAATTTATTTATGGCCTTTAGGTATCTGGCTCAGGCCAGTATTCCAACGTAGCAATGCAAAAGTTGCCGGGTTTTCAGCTGCAGCTAATTTCTATGGAAAACATCAACTGTCTGTCCTCTGAGCGTCTAGACAGCTTGTTGCTGAAAGCGCAATAAACAGGCCGTTAAGAGAATCTTCCATACTCCTTGCAGCTGTGAACCAATTAGCAAGTGAAATGAAAGAGGAAAAGCGTTGAGAACTTCGACAAGACGCAGAAAAATGTTTCTCGTTCCCTTCTTTCCTTCACAATAGAAATAGGAGAAATTATTTTTACATTACTAATGTTGTGTACTATATTAGATTGTGTAATGTATTTTTTACCTTGGGTTCGGAAGGATATTTTTACTTAATAATAAAGAAAACCACAATATCGATTTCCTATAATGGAACATAGCACGTTCAAACTTTGTAATGATTACATAGAATGCTGTCTTACTGAATTTTTCGTAATCTACATTAAATGATATAATATTTAATGGCGTTTCTATGATCAAACCTATATTGTACGATGTGTTTATGAATGCTTCTTAGCGCACCCGTAAAAACGTCAGTGAATAAGGTAAAATATAGGTTTTGTCCTGTCTGTCCGTCCCCACTTAGATCTCGGCAACTACAAATGCGACAGAGTTGAGCCAAACATCGTTGGATTCGTCCTGATCTCAAACGGTGGGGAAAACTATGACTTTGACTCTAAAACTGACAGGTCTTTTTCATTTACTTAGTTTTCTCTATTTTTTCTATGTATTTTCACATGGTATGTCCCCCCGCAAAATCTCAGTAACTACAAGTCACACAAAGATGAACTATACACCGTTGGATTTATCATGGTGTGAAACGATGAGGAAAATTATCAGTTTGATTCTAAAACTGGCAGGTCGTTTAAATTGCTTAGTATTCTTCATTTATGCCCCTCCTAGATCTCAGCAACTAGATGTCCAACAGAGATGAGCAATACACCGTTGGATTCGTCATGGTGTGAAACGGTGACGAAAACAATGAATGTGACTCTAAAGCTTGCAGGTCCTTTTCAAATGCTTAGTATTCTTCATTTGTGCCTCTCTTACATCTCAGTAACTACAAGTCCGACTGAGATGAGCCATAAACCATTGGATTTGTAATGGCTTGAAACCGTGGAATAATCTAGAACTTTGATCCTGAAACTTACAGATCTTTTCCAGTGGCTTAGTATCCTCCATCTGTGCCCCTTCTAGATATCAGTACTACAAGTCCGACAGAGATGATCTATACACTGTTGGGTTCGTCATGGTCTCAACCGACGAGGAAAACTATGAATGTGACTCTAAAGCTGTCAGACCCTTTTTCAATCGCTTAGTAATCTCCATTTGTATCTGTGACTTTAACTCTTTCTTTTGAATACATTACAAAATAATTTTAATCTATACGGGGGCGCTTTGGTTTTGCCTATAAGAAAACCATTACTTAGCTTGTTTTCTTCTAAATTAGCTTTAATAGAAATCGTTATTTCAGCTAACGGCTACTAGTCGTTAGGGCAAGAATGCAGCAAGAATAAATTTGTTTACTGGACATCCAATGGACTTTCACAATATCCGTCTTCGGTATATTCTGTGAACATCCACAATATCCATATTCGGGACATCCAATTTCTGAACATGCCATATACATCCATTTAAGCATTCTTCGGGTCTTCGATTTTCTGTATCTCCATTGGATGTCCATCTCATACCCAGTATCATTGTCGTACTAATATATGATATGGATGTCCAGTGCTGTTAGGATCCTTCTTTTATCCAGCACCATGGAGCTCCGCCCCACTAGTGACCAGTAGTACCTCAATGGTTTGACATTTACTTTCCGGGTCGCTGTATTGGTCGATGTGGCCCCTGGAATGACCTCCGCGATCATCCGACTTTACACCCCTCGACTTCCTGCTGTAAGTTTAGTTGAACCAACTCGTGTATGCAGAGAAAATCCGTGTCAACCATCTGAAAACCGGAATCATCGAGTAATGCAACAACGGCCCAGCGGATGTGCTTCTGAGAACGTCTCATGAAGGGGGTGTATGTATTCTATAGCACTGTATTCAACAAGAAAATCAGCACATTGAACACATCATATAACATCCCCAGTAGCAGACACGTTGATTTAGCTTTGAGAAAACCGCTACATTTCCACCTTTTCCAGATGCTGTTTATGCACAAAACGCTGATTCAATCAAATTTGGTCGAATAAACCGTTGTAAAAGCAAACATTTAACGATTTTCTTAACATTTAATCAACCTTGTTCTACTGCGCACTGCACTGCTAAATTTCGGTGACGATAACTCCGATATTGTGACAGATAGATCATATCTGACGAGTGTAATGATTTTCTGAGGACATTCTAGTGATGTGTGATATATCACAGGACCCACTTGCTGTTTGAAAAAAAATGCCCTCCATCCAATACGGTGGGCAATTTGGTAATGTACCGCGAAACGTAGCGACCTCATTCATTTCCCATTTGTGAACTAAGATGTTTCATGTCCCTGTCGATTTGAGAAATAGGAGGCTGTACTTTACTTAATTGAATATACAGATTCTAAGACTAGAAATAAATATATTTAGCATAACGCCATTTTGATAATGGCTGGTAAAATTTTCTGACACAAAATAGGACCCTTTCTTTGAATTTCTCGTTCCCAAATACCTGATTTAAAAAATAACTTCGAAATCTTATGTCTTCTGGTTCGCACTACGGAAGCCTTATTATAGAATCCGCCATTTTTAAAAACTCACCATTTTTAAAAACTCAAAACTTCTACGGGATATAGGGGGATCCAGGACTATTCACTATTGTGGACATACGGTCGACTGAATTAAAGTGAACTTAATTTATTTCTGACTTTAGGCACCTCTGGTTCAGGTCGGAATAGAGTAAGGACTAAAAACTACCATCCAGGTATTCGTCTGAGGAAATCCTGGAAAACTTCAGTTAGGATAGTCGGCTGTGGATTCGAACACGTGTGTATACCCATTGCCGATCCGAAGTCAGCGACGCTACCACCTGGGCGACGAGGGCTGGGTGAGACGCTGTTGATTGTTGATCAAAGAATGGCCGAACCAAATTTCACGAAGCCATTGACACCATAGCTTTGCATGTAATGACTACTTCTACATAAATATGTTCGTTTTGGTAAAAGCTCACTATAGCTTCACGTACGGTGAAAGTTCTGTACATACGCTCAGTGGTAGGCTGCGTTCGTTTCTTTTTAAACGTTGAGTATGTGAAATTTTATTCAAAAATATTAATATAACCGGCACTACCGTGAGACTTGCTTCTGAATTAAATATGTTAAATAAAATTAAACCACTAAAATCGAAATTATTCTACCATAGAAATTCGACTTTGCTGTGATAGATATTGTAAGCATGGGACCACTCTTTCTGCCTTGTACTTGAAATTCTTACTGTTTCGAAGTGTTTTGAGAAAGTGTTTTCAATGGAAGTGGCCCACCGTCGACTGTAATTTTACGTTCAGTGTTTAAAATGTCGAAATGTTAAGATTTCGAAATTGTTGCTACACTTGAAATTACCCAAAACTTTGCTTATAAGATATATGCAGTGAATTACAAATAATTTGGAAATAAGAATTTGAACTTGAATTACTAAGGGCAAACTTGTTTTGTTAAACGAAATATATAGAACTGATTTCGAATGTAAATTTAATTGGACTGAAACTACTGAAATCAGAATGATTTTTTTTTAAATCGAAGTCGCAACCTGTCGGGATCATTTTCTCTAACTCACGTATAGTTCAGACTGTAAGAAATTACTTTTCTTTTTCAGAGTAAACTTGTATAATTTAACCTGGCATAAAATGTTACTCTGAAAATTCGGATCTTGAATTTGAATTTATTAAAATAAACAGTGAATGAAAAGAGTTTACAGTTTTCATTTGAAGAGCTTTAACATGTAGGAAGTAGTTAAATATTTTATTTCTGAATAAGGTATGCATTTTGCACTAAAATTTTATATTTTGATGGCAATTGCTGTGTGCAATGCAAGTGTTGTGAACCGTAATTTTTCTTTTTTTAAAAGATGTACGTAATCTAGTTATTCTAAGTCGATCAATGCTTCGACTTTAGTTTAATATCCATTCATGAACGGGTTTGATTCGCGCTGTTGAAATTTCATACATTTGCTACAGTGACCTTGAACACCAAGTGACAATATCGTTCTGTCTTCTGGCAAATAGGTAGCTTAATAATAACTTTTGCTTCTCTTACTCCCTCTCTTTCTGTCAGAATACGACGAATGGTACTGGTGTAACCAACCACTACGGGTTCTACTATAGTACACGGTTCGTCATATGGTTCAAGTGCGTTTTATGTGACCTTGCAGGGTTTTTTTCTTTTTTTTTTTACTTTAATGAACTCCTATCATGTCTACGTGTCATGTGTTATAAGATTAAAGTTCAAAGTTTTAACTTCGGTGCTCTTATGAGTGTTTATGGATAAACTTCAGTTTATCGCCTCCAGTCTGATGACTGTTTTATTTGAGGTTCGCGCTGCTCAAGCACCTTTCAGTGCTTTGGGTTGGGTCGTTCTCGAAGTTCTCTCTTCTGGTGGATCGGGGAATCAATCGTTCCTTTGTCTTTAGCTTACATATTCTCTAAGATGCTCCATTGAATAATTAGATTTTAATAATCGCGTGCTCCCTCTTCGGGTTTCTCCAGTATTTTAATGTCCTCTATAGTATAATATTTCTGCTGTACCACTGTGGTGCTTTAAATTATTTTACTCGTCCGATGCGTGGTGTGGGTGATGACCCAGGCTGGTGAAACTGTGTCTTAGCTCTCGTGTGACCTTGATTGAGAAGGTTCAGCTAGCCAGTTTCCAGTCTGCCTGCAATTGTTGTTGACTCTACGAGTTTTATCCACAGGCCCGTTAGAATGTGAAGTTTCATATTCCTTGCTTATACTTCTTTAGGGGAAATCCTCTGGTTGTGAAGTGTGACGAGGTTTCATGGGGCCCCGACCGGAATTACATTTTCATATGTTTTGGAGTTTCATGCTGTTTCTGTTTCCGGCGCCAGGGCTCCCGCTTCTTGTTTGCCGAGTAGCGACTGTGATAGATCTGTTGGCTTTTGTGCTATTTCTGTCAGTTGTCTGCTCTTCAGAGGATCTTCTTTCAATATGTATGAAATATCTATTAACAACAAAAACAGGAAGGTCATGGGATTTGTTTTTGTCTTGTCTTAATTCACAATTATTTTTCTAATATTTAATTAGTTAGAATAGGTTTCCTTAATATTCATAAACAAAATTACTAAATTTCCATTTTTATATGAGAGTAATAACCCTGTTTTATTAATCTCAATGATATTATTAATTATTCAAATTTATAGAAATAAAACAACTTAATGGTTAACTGAATTAGTTGTGTTCTTCTTATTTTTGGCTGTACAGCATTCGTTAATATCTCACAAAAACTCTTATAGCACGTTAATTACGATGTAAACAAATATATATTTTACGATTTTGAACTTTTTTATTTACGTGTCCTCTTCCAAATAACTAACAAAAGAAAGGTTTCAAGATTATTATGACATTGAAAAAATAACATTACCATCCTAAAGTGCTGGAAAGTCAATAATTCTGATAAATGTACACAAAAACTAAATCATGGCCGTATGTGAAGACTCTGTCCAATTTATTGACTACGAATGAACGACACTAAAGCGTAATACACAAAATACATCTAAAAAACCATATTCTTTCCCCCTGCCTGATGTGATGTACTCCTCACTCAACTTTACCGCATCCCACCTTCAGTGAACACTGTGTACTACATTAACACACGTGTCACTCATCAAAAGCTAAAATGAGAGACAGAGACACGCTAAAGAGAAGATGGTTTTGCAAAGGATGGGGCAGGCCCCTCTCCTCTGGCATTCTATCTGTGCTACGTTTAGAGATGGAGAAAAAGAGGGAGCAAATAGGAAGCAGTGTAGAGCTCATTCAATTAGATGGGAAACTGCCCTTCAATGCGTGGAGATCACCGAGCTGTCCTTTAGAAGGCTTTTCAACTATAGGATTGCTACGTGCGCCAGATATGTTAGAGGAAACGGTCGGCTGTGCGGAAAGGGGAATCTTCCTCGACTACAAGTCCTCGCACAAATTATGACGCGAGCGATAGGGAGGATTCTGTTATCCGACTCAAAAATGCTACCATGGTTTAAGGCTTAGAATTTTTTTTTTTTAGGATTTGCCGAAACAAGCTCGAGTCGATCCTAAAGCTTGTTTTCAAATAAAACAGTGAGGGCAGAAAGCCTATTGTTGCTCCGAACCAAAACGCTCAGCACTGGAAAAATTTTGCAGTGCTGAAATTGAAAATGGTTTCTACGACGAGTATTCACATGCAAAATTTTCTTTAGTGTAGATTGTCCGGGGATTTGTTGGTTTTAGGAATATTGAATCAGAATCAGTAGTCAAGAGATCCAAAGCAAGTAAGAAAAACATAAGCACAAATAACAAGAACAAATAACATAAAAATCTAGATGATTCCTAAGAAAAATGAACGAGGAAACCCACATTAAGTTCAATTTAATATTTTTGCCTTTCTTCTTTCTCAACTAAATACATATGAATCAAAAGAATGAATGATTATCCAATATTATTTATAACATACTCTTTCTTGCTTATGCCCTAAAACGTTTCAATCACGTTATTTTGACAAAATCATTTGAACACAAATTTAAACAAAGTACCTTAAACGTTAATGAATGTACATAATATTTACAACGTTTGATCTGCGAGGATGCTTTTCCGATAATGTGTTCATAGTGTATCTAAAATACTTATACTCGTAAAGGAAGGATCTACTGTTAAAAATATAAAAGAACATATTGAAAATAATTTATTTGTTTTCTTTGGAGATGGTGTAATGAAATAACTCCTGCATAACAGAAAAGAAAGCTTGGAACAGTTGGTGGTAGCGGCAACTAGTTTAGGGAACAACGTCTATGATTTTTTTCCCTCTTCTAATAAGTTTTAGAAAATGGTTATATTTGTCGACTCCAGAAACCCGGGGATACAAGTGACATTGACGAATAAAAAAAATAAAAGTTTGAGATAATGTTTTATATATAATCCAAAGGATAAGTAACAAACTATTGTCATATTTTGTACATGGGCAATCGGGCATATTAAGGCCCGAGGTTTTTGTGCAAACTATGACAGTTTTGTGTCACATTATATTTCTACTTATACGCGTATGCAAAAGATTAACTCGAACGTTTTTATTCGACAATGCCACTTGTATCCCTTGGCTTCTGGACTTGTCATATGTTGCTGCTGTTGAAATGAATCTGCTCAAAATCCTAGCTATAAATACTTTATGAGAAAGAATAATTAGGATGTTCATTTATATTTTTAGGCTCGTAACAACACCTCCTTAAAGTTAACTAAACCAAGGTAGCAGGATAAGATCTTCGTTGCTTCACTTGTTAATTGCTTATACTTGTTTTATCACAAGCAAAATTTAGAATGCGTGTTAAAGATGGAACGTACGATAAACATTTTGTAACTAAATCTTCGAACAGAGAGAAGAGTGTTAATTCATTTGGATGTCAACACAAAAAAGATATTCTAAATATTGGTTTCTGAACAAGTAAAACGGAAATGCTAGAAATATCCAGTATCATTAAATATCCACAATAAAAATCTTTGTATTTGACATTGACAAAAAATATTTTCACTGAAGAGATAAATACACCATCACACTAATGTATTGCTTAAAGTTCGGATCTTGTTGATTGAAACCAATTTAATCTAATCACTGCAGAATGGTCTGATTGAGAGTGTGAAGCGTAAGAGGCTTACAATTATAATTAATTGGTTAAGAATCGGAGCGATAACTGCAGCGGAAATAAATTGCAATTTCCGGGAGCTTAACTGCCTCTATTACTATACGCTGAACTTTTTGTTCCGTTCATGCACGGGGTATTACGTTAATGATACAGATTAGCATTTGACTAAAAGCTATGTATGTTACGTAATAAAGGTTAGTTTGAATATAACTTACATTGATACTAATCAATTATATATTTTTGAATATTATTTTCATTTTTCTATTTGTGAATGGAAAGTTAAAATGATTAAAGTTGTCCTTTTCTGAAATTACAACAAATTGAACATTAAACTTTGTTTTTATTTTGAACAGATAAAAGCACGTGTAGCAATCAGTAAACAAGATAGTTATTGTTCTGATTGTCTGTCTCCTAAACAACAACGTTTGGTAGAATATAACTTGTAAATAAAGAATTTCGCTCTGAATTAACACGAAGGCAAGTCATTATTTTGTTTTGATCACCCACGTAGTGAATGTTTGACATTAAAGTGGGAAATTTTCAATAAACGTGCTGATTAATTTGCAGTCCGCTTTAATATTTAAACTTTCAATTGTAAATGGCCTTTGCAGTTTAGATAATTTCTATGTGTTATTCTTAAAGAACATATTTAAGATCTTTTCATAAGTAACAACTGCTCGTCTACAATGTTGTCTTACGAAGTGCCATCTACATATTTTACAAATCTCGTAACGTAGTAGAGATCTACACATAATTAAACAAACTCATATTGCTTTGCCTTCAATTATTTATAACGTTGATTCGTTGAATAATTAATAAAATGTTAATCATTGTGAAAGAATTCACATCATGTTATTTTCAGCTTGTTTCTCCTTTTCCATCTTGCGTAACTACTCGCCTTTCATTATTCTTTTTAGCTCAAACCATTTGATTTGTAGCCTAAAATAGTTTGTTAGATTCTTCAGATGCTAATGTTGTTTTGGCTTTTACATATGCCAATAAAATGATGCATTGTTTTGGTACAATTAACAATAAATAGCTAGACACAAATGAAACTTTTTAGGTTTAGCCATCAATCAATAAAAATGAAATGTTAACAGGTCTAATATCGGTTACGCTTCATCATCCTTATCTTCGTCTTCTTGTGGTTCGCTATCATCATCTTCTTGAGTTCCTCGTCATCATTTTATTCCTTTTCTTGTAGTTCATAAACAACAGCTTATTATTCTTGTGGTTAATCATCATCAGTTTTTCTTATTATTATTCACTAGGCGTATCATTTTCTTTTTGTTGTGGTTCATCATCATCTTGTGGTTCAACGTCATTTTCTTATTCCTTTTCTTGTAATTCATTATCACTTGTTCACCGTGTTGATTATATTTCTCTTCATTCCCTTCCTGGGCCTCTTCACTTTTCTCTTTAACACTATTATCACTACCATCTACATCACTTTCACTATCACTGTCAGTTTCCAACTTGCGTTTTCTCGAAATAACGTGGTCTTTTTTTTCAGTTGAACGTTCATCACGAACACTTTCTTCTCTCGTGATGTCTGTCACCTTCTCTACCTTTATCTCAATTTCCTCTTCTTTCCTTTTGAGTCGAAAGGCTTACGGGACTGCACTTGGTCTCTGCTTTCCAACTGACGACCCACACTAAACCATTTGATACTTATGTTTTGATAGAGCCCACGGAATTATAAACATCCTATCTTTGAACTCCCTTTCTACTGCACTTCGACAACACTTCTGTAGAATCATTCTTCTTTCGAACTTTCACAAAAGCATATCCACGTAGCAAGACATTTGGTTTACTTAACATTTTGACCTGAACACCTTTTCCATATTACGACAGGTGAGTCTTTAACTTTCCTCTGTTGTCATGAAAAGTATATTTCGAAAAAAATATCTTCTCGGTTTTGAAGATTGTTTCTTCTTCCAGTTTTTTCTTTTATCTTAGTTTGATTGATAACTTTCCTCTTCGCCTGTGCCTTTAGTTAACTTTCCTCCTTGATTTCATATCCTCCTGTAAATTCTTTACTTGACACCATGGACCCAAACGTGCCGTCTATGTCAACAGAAGAAACAAAATTCAATGTGAACACTTTTGCCTTACTGAGATCATCGTTCGTTTGCTCATCAGTTTTATTTAGCTCCTGCACAAACTTTTTAAGTGTTCTACTTTACGATCAAAACCTTCTTGGACCTTACTTCTTTCCCTCGTTGAAATACTAAAGCTTTCTTCCAATATATGATTTACGCATATATGCTATTTTTTAGTTTGAATTTTATTTAAGGCGTTTGGGCAACTTTGGTTCCGGTCGGATACGGATAATAATGATGGGAGAATTGGTGGACTGAAGAACGTGGGAGGAAACGGTAGAACTCCGAGGAAACCCATGTATACGGTGTTTGTCCACCATATGCGTTTTTTGCAAGATAATAATAAAACGTTAGCTTATCTAGTGATTTCTAATATTGCGTTACAGCACGCCAACGTATTCTTAACGTGGCTTTGAATAAGTTAGGTGAAGCACAAATTAGCGTTAGGTTAGATTAGTTTAGGACAGACGTAATATAAAGTAAATCACTAGAACACTAACCTTATGTAGTTTCCTCCAGGCCCGCAGACACTCGGGGCAGACCTGATCAAGCGGCCAGTTATCAGTGAATACTAGACAAGAACAGTTTAGAAGGGCAGAATACATTGTCCGAGCTCCAAAGATGTAAACTAAAATACTCTTACTATTTACACCACCCGTAAATCACTATTCGATTTGTTAATTAGAGATCGGAATAACCATTGATTGAGAATATTTCCCATTTCTGGGAAAATAAGAAATTATGGTAGCGACAGCAAACACATAACCAGCATTTCGTTACGAAGAGAAACAGTTTTCTCTTTCAATAACGTAAAATAAATTTCTCGTTGCTTCTTCTGAATTGATGGGCTTAGTGGAAAATCGGCGTATCTCACAAAATTTTAAAAATCGAGATATCGACCGTTTTGGATTATTCCATCACAGATCTGTCTTCTGAAAAACGTTCATGATTAAAATTAAATATTTAATGTGTTTTATAGTCATATGTATAAACCACAATAATTAAGTGTTCAAAATTTTCAGTGGGAAAATGATGCATCTATACCCTTCACGTTGTAGGAATTAATTGGAAAAAAGACATACTGTCCTTGTCTTTGATCTAGTAAGATGTATGAAAGCAGTTCATTCGGCTACCAATTAGGACTGAATCCAAGCATGATAACGATTACATTATGAAACTTTGTCAAAACTATTCATCTGACAATGCACTAGTAGACCAGGGATCTTCAAATATTTTCCCTGGGTCTGGGTTAATGATAATATCGCAATAGAAAGATCTTTGCGGTCCAGATACTTAGTTGATTATGAATAAGAGAGAGAAGAAAGACAGAGCGGCCGTAGCTCAATTGGTAGAGCATTAACTTCGCATTAGGAAGGTTCTGGGTTCGATACCAATGACCAATCATCCTGACAGCTTTTTCCCAGGGGTTTTCTGTCACAGCAGGCAAATGCCGGGCTAGTAGTTGTATTCTGTGAATGATGACAAAGCTTCCAGAAGAATGTAACGGCAGAAGCAACTGCGTAGTGTACAACAACTGTCACACTGCATAAAATAAAAATCCATATCAATATTCACTAGCTTTTTTATGCAGACGATTTGTTACAATTCTTATAACAATTGAACATAGATTTTGGCACGTAGCCCCACTTTCTTGCACTGTGATGCCAATTTCAGTGTTATTGAAAGGACAAAACGGAAAACACAGCTTGTTATTCCTCTATCACGGCGAGTGACACTGATGCAGAAAGCAAGAAAGAAATAATATTTTTGAGATAGCGGAGATGAATGACTGACGATAACTGCAAATACTGGCTATTTTCTGAAACATTACAGAATACATCAAGGAACTTTCCCAACATTTGTAAAATATTTACTTCTTCATACCTTCCTATGATTTAGTTTTTTATACATGCTAGATGTGTTCACATATTAAGACAATATTTTAAATCTCATATATCTCCCAAACTCTAATTTATTTATAATATATTGAAGCAATACCCTAAACTTGAAAAGTGAAATAACGCGGTGGAAGTCCCTTTTGTTGGCAAGCGATTATACACATTTCATATTCTTCGTGACTTTTTAGCCCATCCATCAATTTCACATGACAGACAACGTGTCGTCTTTAATATACGCATATTTTACTGTCATTTTCGGAGAAAGATAATTCATTTTAATCCCGAAGTAGTGTTTTGTTAGTTTCACTCTGTTTTTCAAGACGGTAAAAGTACAAACATACGAATGTTTTAAATTTTACATTGTTTACTCTTCATTTTGGACCAATAAATTACAGAGTTAGTAACTTTCAAAAAAGTTTATTTATCTTTAGTTGTAACTGTTAAACCCACAAATTAGTAAAATAACTCAGGTAGCGAATGTGTGGACTTGAGAAAATAAGGCCTACCTGGAAGCTGTGCGGTCTAAGGCGTTAGGTCAGCGACTCGAAGGTCTCGGGTTCACATCGCGCCAGGGGCATGGATGTTAGTGGATTTTAACTAGGTGTATAGGGCCGAAGTCAATAGTTACTAGACCATATAAAAATAAAATTGGAAAATAAACTACATTTTATATGGGCCATTTTCACTAACTATGGACTTCGGCCCGTCAGGATAATATGAGTGCAATGGAGTTAAAAATCCACAAACATCCATGCCCCAGGCGGAATTCGAACCCGCAGCTTTATGAACGGTGGCCTAGCGCACGTGGCTACCAAGGTTGGCGTGTGAACTTGAGTAAAAACAACTACTATTCATTTATATTGCGAATCATACCTATTTTCAGCAGGTGTGTTTTTTTTAATCTCTACTTCTCAATCCGGCAGTGTACATTATATCTTTCAAACAAAAATAATACTTTAACGGTCCGAATTAAATACAAAATGTATTATTTAATTCACTTACTATATTTACATTTTTAACACATCACACAGCTTTTTGAGAATGTTTGTAGTCATTTTCAAATGTACTATTAACAGAACCATTTATTTTCAAATTATATTCAGATTATTTATTCATGTTTCCTTAATTTACTGAATTGAATTGAAAAATTCTAAATTTAAGCGGGTTCAGCCTATTGCTGTTCTGCCACCTAACCCTTGTCCAAAAGTGTGAATGTGCCTGGAAGCACGCGTGAATGGTTCTTACTTTTTGTATTATTAATGTATTCTATAATTTTGCGTATTTGCAACTCATTTGATTTTTCTATCTTGTAATCTTTGCTGGCAAAACTTGGAATGTTGTTTAAATAATATTTAGCATCGCTTGTCATACAGATACATTTTATGCAAAAATCATACTTTCAGGCTGTAATGTGAATTTTATGGGAAGTATAAAAATGGCGGTTATGCCTTGAAACTTTTCTCTGTTTAGTATTAGTCCTTTTCTGATTTTGACGTTCAGGAAGTTACGGTAGTATGTTAAGATCTGGTGTAAGATTACTGCTAAATCAATCTTTGATTGGATGAATCTTTGATTCCTGATTGATAAATGAAAACGAGACGGAAAAGTAGGAGGGGTTTCGTTGTGAGGCTAATTCGAGCTTGAGTTTGGGATAATTGTTTGAGGAGGTGAGGACTATGTCGGTTATTTTCTTGAATGGTGTAATTATCATGGAATAATTTCGTTTCATAATCACTAAAGTACGACAATATGAATAGTGTAAGCATTATTCTTAAGGCTAAAAAGAAAAGCTATGTGAAATTAAGTGAAACTAACATTGTGAAATAACGAATTTCTACCCGTGTTGTTAAGTTGTGAAATGGGAACGACTCTTTATTTGTGATGTGTGGTGTTATAATGGAAATTATCTATAGTATTTATGTGAGACCCATAAACTAAAGAAATCTAAGAAAAAAGGAAATATTTGTTTAATGGCAGATATTTAGTTCCTGAATATTCTGTGTGAAGAGAAAGCGAGATAATTTCTTACTATTCGATGCGAGAGGATTCCATTTTACGTATGTATGGAGGAACTTTTTTGAAATATTGTAAGGAAGAGAAGGAACGAACGGCGAAACACGTAACATTTCACTATAACTCTTTATTTTTCAATGTATTCAACAGAGAAGTTATGTAGACTTTTTGAAGGTTATAATTAACCTAAACTGTATAGGGGAAGGTTGCCCCGAAAAGGTATAAAAACCTATTTTATATTGTTTTTGAATAAGAAGTAATTTTTCTCCTTCCTAGATATAGAAGCATTCTTAATTAATCAAGGAGTATTTGTTCAAATATTTCCTTTCTGTTACTTGTTCGTAATTAAAAAAAGAAAGTTTCAACCAATAAAAGTTTGAATAATTCTTAAACTGAGAAATTAAATTAAATTATTGATCTAATAGAGATTAAGAAACTAGAATATAAGGAAGTTTCACTAATAATAGCCTTAATCGTAAATGATTGAATGTATCCAGGTAGAGGAATTAAAAAGAAAGGGTGAGTACTTCTTTTATTTCAGGCTGGATATACTTATGGGACATAGGTATTCTCAACTTATTCAAGATAAATGACTTTTATCCAAATATTAATTATGTGCATTCTTGCATTAGAGTCAAATCTGCTTATGGAAATCTCTGGTTACGACTTTTCACCAATTTTCGTAAAACTGAGTTTCTGTTGTGGTTTGGTAAGTATAAACTGTTAGATGCTTACACACTACAAGGCCCTGATGTTATATATATAATTTATATAGCATGGGGCAGTTAAATTATGATTTTAAAATTCTATATCTGTTACCAACATTGAAATAGGCAATCAAAATGATCACTCCTAACAAGCATTAGTGTTTCCAGCTTTTAACATCAATATATTTATCCAATGTTCAAATTTCTTCTCTGATTTGTTTCCACAAAACTGATTGTGAAAGGACGAGGTGCTATACATAATCAGAATGTACGTTCTATTATATTTCAAACGAGACACATCAAAGCGACACGACAATTGTATAGTGCACATTAACACGCCATACAATAGTCTACATATTTTTTCCGCTTCAAGATCGGCGCGACAGGGTTACCAGGGCGTAGCGGGTAAACAACGTCTTTCCGAAATGAGTGACTATCACCACACCAACTAGAGACCCGAAATTAACCGGAAACAGATTTATACAAAACATCTCACCCTTAGGATTTCAGGACTTCCCTTGTTAGTAGGGCAAGAGCCATCACATGGGGAAGCGGAGTTCGTTGATGTATCGAAGTAAGTTGTCCAAAGAGCATACATACTTATCTGAGTTCCATTCAACTTCTAATCGCCTACAAGTGTGAACTAAAGCATATTTCGCACTGAAAGGGGTCGAAGCAGGGTGGTTGTGTCTTGTGAAAACAAATAACATTCAAAGTTGAGAAGGGTTTCTTGAGGCGAATAATGAACAACCTCATAGCCATATTTCTGAAAAAAATCTGCTCAAAGTTAGACGTCATAGATGTATGAAATAGAGTATCTTGTTGATAGTGATACACTGAGAATCAGACTTCGGACGGCTAAACAACACAGAAACTCGCGCGTGTTTATATAATAACCATACCGAGTTTAGGTGGAACCATTTCGGTTGTTCATACATAGTGCACACGTATATGTGCAATAACTCAGACTCATTACAATAGAAATGATAATCGGTTTCACAATCAAATAGGGCTAAAATCTTAAACCTATCATCGTACCAAGTTTGAATGAAATAGGCTTAACCGTAGTCTAGCGATGAGTGAATGTGACCAATATTTGAGTATCGTTTCAATGCAAATATATTAAATACCATTTTGTTTAGTAGTGGTTAACACGTTTAAGGGTTCTTTCCTACAAAACTGAGAAGAATTGGCATTCGCATGTAACGCTTGAATATGAGTTAAGTAATCTAGTCTCGTTATCGTGGAAACGGTTATAGTTCAACATTCAATTATAGCCGAAATTTTACGTTAGCGCCCTCTATCATCGAACCAAGTTTGGTTTGGAAGGGTTCAACTTTCAAACATGATGCATGAATATGAGTCTAATATATTAGTGTCGTTGCCGTGAAGATGGTAATTAGCATTAACTTGTAACGATTAAAATGTGAATTGTAGTGTCCTACATCATTTTGGCCAGACTGGCCTCAATCATTTCCACATCATACTCAATATATGATTAATAATTAAGTCTCGCTATCATGAAAGCCGTAATTAGTATAACGTTGTAATTAAAACCTAGTGTCATGTATCATGATAGCAAGAAATTCGTTTAACCATTCTCAGGTGAGACACGATTACTGATTTTAATAAATTATTTTTGGTAGCATGAAAACTGTAATAACTTTAAACTTCTAATAGAGATAAAACATGGAAGATTCTTTGCTATATCAACATTCAAACTTTAGTTAGAATCGGACAAGACTTTCTCAAGTGATGGATGAAAATGTGCTTTTGTTAAAGTATCGCTAACGCCTCAGATTCAAATAACAAAACAACATGAACGAAAATTCTATACTTTAGGAGTAAGAGACGTCTGAAAGTGTAAGATTTAAATATTTCTTGTACTTAACAGCGTAGTTGGTCCGGCATACTATCATGAAAGAAGTAAAACCATTCAAAAACTTATATTCCAAATTTATTAAATGAGTGCGCAAGGAATTCCAAGGGAAAGTACGTGATTTCTAGAATTTCTCTTAGATCCGGTAAAAAGTGCATGAACTTCACTGTAGGCTACAAGAATTAGTTTTTGGTAAGTGAATATCCCAAACATATTTTAGAGGGTTGAAATCTTTTTAATTTTATGCTTGGTTGTGCAGCAAGTAGTAGAAAGAATTAAAACATTCAACGAACATGTGATTTAATTGTTGCAAGCGAGAGAGAAATAGTGGGATTATGCAATCAAATGTGGGGAATATCTAAGTAAACAGACACTGTAGAATAAAACCCGACCGCAGTGGTCGAGTGATCTGAGTTTCTCTGCTTCATTTCACGAGTAACAGTGATGCGGGTTTGCGTTTGCCCGAATCATCCATGGAATTTAAAAACTTAACAGCTTATTGTGTTGGCAAGAGCAGAAAGCATTAGTTACTAAAAGGTCACATAAATACATTTCATAGATTCTGAAATGACCCAAATTAATGAACTATAATGACCCAGAACCCATGATATTTTTTCGGATAAATATCACAAAATATAATATATCAGCTTGAGTTCCCAGCCACTGGGTTTGACGTCATAGAATTGGGATAGGTACTGGCGAGATAGAAACATTTGAATCTTCTTGTCTGCCATCCTGACTTACGTTTTCCAGATTGTTCCGCATTTTAAGTAAGAAAATGACTGGATAGAACGTGGAATAAATTGCTGACCGTCGTAACTTCCTCATCACTTTACTCGGAAGAGTGCTACTTCATAGACCTCAGACGTGTAATGAGTTCAGGCTTTAGCTGCCTATATAGACCACAAATGTACGGAAAAATGAAATTGGAAAGAAGCAAGAAACATTGACGGGATTTACAATTTACTGTGATGGGCTATGGAATTGTATTTGTACGATTGGATTTGGTCTATGCATTTCTACGGTTGAACTTCGTGATCTTAAAATGCGGGTTGATATTATAATATACCACAATTCTCCAAACTCCCAGTTAAGTTGCTGAAAATTTTTATCAATATCATTACATTATGATTTGGTATGTTACCTAGTGGGTCTTCGTAAACTAATTTTCTAGTCTATTACGGAACCAATTATATCAATTACACATATTACGTCAGATGACAGAGACAACCTTAGAGACATATTATTAAAATGTGTTATCAAAATGGCGGCAGGAAACGCTTGATAAGAGTGTCATGTTTGTTTATGATAAGAAACCAATTTTCCTCTCTGCGCATGAGCGATCATCACACTAGAAATGAACACTGCGTACCACCAATAACAGAAGACAAATTTCACAGTGCTTTTTTTTTTTAGGATTACTCTGAAACATTCGTGAATTTCAAACATTACTGGATATATCAAGAGAAAACTTTTCCAAAATTTTTAACAGTGAGCTCTCAAAAAAAAAAGTACAATACAGAATAATTTGCACACATTACAGTAACTTTATAATCGCAATTGAAGAGTACAGGGGAAGAAGGGGGGATGTCCATTTTTTATAATTTTACAGGAAACACTTTTTAAAGTTTAAAACGTTTTATTTCGTAAACTAATCGTCGAATTTGTTTCAAATTCGGCTTAAATTTTTTTTATTATATTATAAACTTGCAAAGAAAATTTTATATTTAACGTGCATTATTGAAGTTTACAAAGTTGCAAAAACTAACATGAGGTCGGTTTGTACTGGGGAAAAAGGGGCCTCTTGCAGACTAAACAATGGAAAAAAGGGGCAAAATTGAACGCAAATCATCAACACTGGTTATTAAACATTGTTCTGTATTCCTTCCTTGTTTTTTGTTTGTTTGTTTGTTTCTCTTCATTCCTCCAGCTACTTCTTTGGGAGTTTCATGTAGAAGACTTGAGCATCTGGGCTGCATAAGTCTTTCAAAGCTTGCAGATCCTGCCATTTTTCTTCCGAGATTGGCAAAATACCTTTACAAAAGGAGGAAAAGAGCTTATATAATCACACAAATAACTACTGTTTGTATCATATCCAATTCAAACCATTCCAAATTAACTTATTTTAGTATTTTAATGTATTACCGTGGATAAAGTTGAATTATTCTGCATATCCTTCAACGTTAGGCAGCTAATTTTCTGTTTGCTCAGCGTATCATTTTATAAATGAACGCCAGCTCGTAGGTCGACTTCTCTTTTCGAGCACTGTATTGTGAAGTTTATTGTAGGAAGCATCTAATTTACAGCTAGCATCTAATTTACATGTAGGAACAGCTTAAGAGTGGACTGGAACTATAAGTAATTATCTATAAGAATTTAATTTGCAATAAGTAAAATGAAACAAAATAGAACAAAAACACAATATTTTACTTATTTCAAATGAAATAAAAAATAGTATTTAAGAAGTAGTTCACAGCGTTTAAAGTCAACATAATTTGCCATTAAATGCCGTTGAGTTCATTGTTCTAGCTATTATCTTAACCGAGATTTTTGGGATTTTAATATGCTGGCAACATTGCAAATTTCTAGAAATGGTGACACTGAAGATGATTCAAACCAAACGCGTCTGCTGTACCTTTCTGATCAGGTTAATTTACATTTCAATATCTGCTTTCGTTTATGATAAACTGAGAAAATAACAAATGGTACATTTTTACTGGATCAAAGCTCCAGTCCACTCTTAAGTGGTCCTACTCTCTCCGCTCTCTGATGCTTGCAACTCTACAAAAATTCTGTCCTGACATAACCATAGTTCATTCGTCCAATTTCTGTTTTTGCATTATGTGAGCCTAATTTACAATAGAAGAAGCATGACTGTCAACGCTGAAGACGTAGTAAGTCCATCAAAGAAAACTTTTCAGGAAAGACAAAATACTGCATGTGAAATCAATGTTTTCTTATGTAAACGCGGTATTTCAGAGACGTTTTTGCAGTGAAAGCATAGAAAA